>JAIWYR010000060.1:0-157137 GCA_022818075.1 Armillaria altimontana | reverse complement strand
TGTCTGTCCGTCCTGAAAATTACTGGTGTATAGGCAGCATAAAACAAGGCGCAGTTCATTCCAGAGATCCTTACTTGATTCTCTCGACGGATGCGCCAACGTTTGCTTGCCGCCATGCGTCCGCCGGATCAATACGTTCTACAAGTTGTTTCCAATGGGATTTCTCTGCGGCTACGTTGAGGTTGGAAAGGGAGGAACTGTGACCAGTCATACGAGTGTGCATCGTCTCAGCCGCAATCTACTGAGCTAAACCGGTAGCCGTAGCCTCTTGGCTATACTTGTAGGCCGTTGTGGACTCTGCCGTTGACATTCTGGAAGTAGAGATGTCCTGGAACAGGTTCGGAGCCCAGCGCAAAGTGACAACCTTTTTTCTTCTGCGAGAATCCATACTTTCTGGACAACATCGACGGTCCTAAGGTTATAAAGAGCATTGCGCAGTGAGTAACAATCTTATCTTCGTGCGCTTCTGACCAACTGGCAGGACGTGATGACAGTTTACAGGTCAAAGTGGTATTCTATATGCTAAATGCATCTCTTGCGATGTATCATCAGCTATAAGCGGTACACAGCATGTCGGACATTCTGCATTTCCCTTTTAAGGCAATATTAGGCCCCGAAAGGCGATATAAGGCCAAAAGGTAATCGAGCCGATAATTAGCCCTTACTACCCGAGAGTCAGGTCTGGTAAGGGCGCTTATCAGATGCCTAATAAGGATACCCCTCTTATCTAATAAAGTTCCTTATAAGAAACTGGCGCGACCTTACTACACCCTAAAAAGGTTTCTCCCGCCCTTTAAATGTACACAATAATGAAGCTTAAATTTATCTGATGTTCCTTATAACAAGGCTTATCATCAACAAGGAAGCTTATTTGGCAGATTCAAAGACTTGAAAAGGTGCGGGAGAAAAATATATATTTTTTCCTATTTCCGTACTCAGAACTAGTGATAGTATTGAATTTTCCTTAGTACTTCACTTCTACTTAATTCTTAACAGTTAAGGACATTAATGATTTACTTCCACCAGGGATTGAACAGGCGACTAAACGATAAAGATATAATTACATAATACATGAGACAAAATTTCCACTACACTAAAAGGTCATACTCATATAGGTATCTTGAGGTTATAGATGATCACGGTAAAATTATTCCACCTACTCAAACCCGAATTCCTTTCAATCCTACAGACCAATTGAGTTGCATTTACACATCACGGTTTCAGCAGGAGACACCGAAAGTCACAGAGAGGCATGAACATGGATTTTTGCATGATTTTAACGTAGAATGACATTTTATCTACTCCTACTCTGATTCTTCCTCCTCCTCCTCCTCCTCCTCCTCCTCCTCCTCCTCTTCATCCTCTTCATCCTCGTTCTCGCCATCATAGTCCTTGACTGAATCTGCAAAGCGTACTCCAGGAGTGGTTGCCTGTACGAGGGTAGAAGTCGCAACATCTGCGGGGACGTTGATCCGAGGGATCGCGTTATTGATTCTTGATGGTTGGGCAGCAACGCTAGCCTCCTTCGCCCGTCCCTTTCGCTTAGGTGCTTGATTAACGGTGGTAACGGTATTGCCACTCTCTGCTGTACCGCGTGCTTGGCTTCCACGGCTGCGTGTGACCCTACTAGGCACCGTCGGTGCCGTTGTTACTATCTTTTTCACCTTTTTCTTGCTGCGACTTGCCTTTCCGAGATCCAGTGGTATATTGCTAGTGTCTATGTCCACACCTGCGGGACCGGGAGACACGTCGTTTGTGACAGGATGGTGATCGGCGACTGGCGATTCATTCGGTGGAGACATGGTGGCCTCATCAGATGATATGATAGGAGCACCGGCAATGCCGGAAATTTCTGAGTCCGAGTCTGGCTCGTTGTCGATTGCTTCGAGTGATTTCCAGATTGCTTCCTCCTCCTCGCTAGCAGATACAGGGACTTTGGTAGGAACGACTGATTGGAGGGTTCTTGATGGAGCGAAGACATGGTCATTGTAGAACTGAAAAGTGTCGGTGATAGACCGTGTGCCTTTTCTGACCAACTCGTCAATCCTCGCGACGTAATGGTCGAAGTCCGCGATGTAGTCTATCCCGGTCTTGTTACCAGGGAGGCGAACTTGGTGTCTCCGGAAAGCATCCAGCGAGTCTGTGAGAGTCTGTTAGCATGGCAAGATGGCTAAATTATCATGCCTACTCACTGTTACCCCAACGAAGGCAAGCACTGATGTATTCATCTCTTTCATGTGCCATAAATCGCCGTTTGTCCTCTTCGTAGACATATTTGGGGCATCAAGAGCACTTTCGCCCCACAGAAGACAGGTCAGAATCTTTTCAGTATGTCAGTTACACAATCTCAAGTCTGGAGATGTTGACCACAAACCTTAACTCCAACGAGAGTCCTGAACATGGTAGCTCCCGAGGTAAAGCCATCAGAGAACAGGCAAGGGGAAGCCTGGTGTATTCATTCTTGTCGGACTTATAGCCCATCAGGCGCTGGCATAGTGGATCCGTAGATCGGTCGAAGCCTTGGCGAAAATGCCCTGCAGGCACGATGTCTTCAAAGATTGTTGCCGCGACATGTTTTAAACGATTGATCAGGTTTGAACGATTGTCGGTTGCCGCTTTTTTCATCTACATAGGCAGTTAGCATCAATTACTTAGACATTCAGAGACACTTACGATTTTTTCGAGCTTGTGATACTCTCCTGTAATCGACCCACCCACAAGCGGATGATAGGCTGCCGGGAGGTGTTCATAAAGTAGCAAAATGAGGCGCAAGTGGATGATCCGCTCAGGCGACGGTTTTGTTATGCCGGAATCAAAGGCATTCGTGAGCGTGGTGGCATTGAGCTCACGAAGGGCCAGGTCACGTCGAACGCCGAAAAGCTGTTTCCTCTCCCACCAAATATGACCGAACATGACCATTTTCATCGCACCATACTGCAACTCCTTTTTACTCTCCTTAGATTCAAGGAGAGACTTCGGTTTCTCCATCGACACCGGGTTGTTGGCGGAAACATCTGTTGTCCCGACGTCAAGAGAGTCACCGGACTCTGAGAGAAAAGACATGGAGGATGTCGTCCCAGAAGGTAACGAGGTATTTGGAAGGGGCGGAGCTGCAGTCATCAGTCTGCGGTTTTTTTCTTGGAGGCTTTGCGTCAACAATTGTGAGTCCTTCAATGCCTGCCATCAAGATTGGTGAGAGAACCGGACAGATACAAAAGGCAACGTACCTTCATGACATCTTGCATGGACATGTTACCAAGTACGAGGGATAGCTGGGCCGGATCCATTGTAAAAGAGAGATGAAGAGAGACCGCAAGTTGCTGAAATTTTCAGTAACTGTTGCTTGGCTGAGTCATCATACTAACCAAAATTAAAGGGTTAATTCACCGAAGTGGCATTGATGAATCGTTCCAGCTCGTGTGAGTCGTCGCAATTCACAGCATCCAATAATTCACATTGGCCAAGGATACTGCACAAAAAGAATAAGCAGAGACAAAGAATCCTAACGGAAAAGAGTATGACTTCAAAAAGAGTGTCGATACATCAATCTTGAAGATAAGAGCAACTTGTGCAAAGCGGGAGGGTCTACTGGGTCTTGCGATGACTTGCCAAGTTAAGAAGATTGTACCAACATAGATGAGCACTTCGCCTATCAAAGTCTGTTGGGCGGAAAGCTTAGAATGCCATAAGCTTCGGTGGCTTTGTGCTGGGAAGGGTTCGGAATCCTCTTGTGAAAAGACGCAGCGGGGATATAGAAAGACTGGAACGGTGGTGTTCGAAGCTTGAAGCGCTTGTTGTACGGAGGACCCTTCTTGCTGTCCGTATCGTCGTATGCCTCGTCGCTGCTTGCCTGGGAACATTGGACCAAGGCAGCGTATTGGGGTGAACGGCGAACGCAGCAGTGTTTGATAGTGAGAAGTTCGTCTTGAAGGGTTTCGGCAGTGTAGAACATGGTAGCTGTCGGCGAACGATAATCAAGGACGCTGATAGCACGGTCCCCTCTCTCCGCCTGCAAAATGCCACATTCCGTTCATTGCTTCCTCTTAGGCCATCCCCTGCATGTTGACGTGTCGAACCAAGTCTGAGCATTGTTTAGGTTAAGGAGCGGCCACTGTTGGGTGCAAAGTCGAGGAATCGCCGGGCCAAGGAATCTAACGAGGCATGGAGGAAGTGCTTTGTTTGCATGCGCGTCAAGACGAGGAGGCTTCAAGGCTTTGCGCATGCTCGCAGTCGCATGAAGGATGAAGGTGTCGCAGAGTTAGATACGGGGGGCAAATAAGAGGAATGCACGATGGGGGAACCGTTGGATTTGGGTACGAAGCAAGAATTAGACAGGTAGAACATTTTCTTACATGCAGGTATTATGACGTGTCGCTTTGCCATGGAAGTAGCAGACAGTACAGTGGCTGGTAGCGGTGAGCCGATCAACCTGGGAACCTTCACCACAGGTCCGCTATTCCTGACCACGTTCGTATTCTCGAGCGAGAAAGCGACACCAGGAAAGACCAACACGTAGGTCTCAATTTCCCGTTTGATTGGCTCCAATGTCTGGCCTAGGGAAGGGTGGGAACGCCGTCGGACTGGGAGCTGAAGAGTGTCAGTCATACAGGCTATATGCACCTATGGGAGCCAAGGCGCACGTTGTAGAAGGCATCCCGAACACAAACGACCGTCCCAGGTGTCTCTTTCCTCCATCGAACAGCGACGCCAGAGTTTAATGTCTCACCCCCCTGGAGTATGTGAGAAACAGTGGAGACCAAGTGCCAGGTGGTGTTACCTTGAGTATAACAGACCACGTCTCCCTCGGCATGGCCGTCCGCGTCGATGAGATCTCCAGGTAGCACAAGTCCGTGGCCGAGGCAAGAGCTATTCATATTTTGGTAGGTATCAAACAACTAAGTCATGATAAGGACACACCTTCACCACGAAACCTAAACGTCGAAAGAACATTTAACGAGTCAGGATCGTAGGCTTTCGACGTGACTGGCAAGCACTCAGCGAAATTCGCAAGTCACTACCGATCCCATTTACGCACCGTAGCGTCCCTCGATACCAGCCAACGCATCCTTGCCCATTCCAGTCCCATCGTCCCTCACCCAGCACGTCCACCCCTCACAATCCACCCCGACATCAACGTTGGTAGGAGGCAGCGAATGATCGAGGCCGAATAATGAAAGTCCCAATAAGGAAATCAATCTTAGCTATCGTAACAACGTGGGGCGCGTTGCACTCTCTGTATCATTCTTTGATCATTCTACGTTTGCTAAGGCCGTTCCTTCAGTACTGACAGGATGACATTAATAGTATTTATTTAGATATCTACTACACACATGCCTTGAATAATGGAACAAGACTTTTTTCCGTTTCTGAGCTTTCTCCGGAAACGGCGCCAAAATTCCGGGAAGTGGAGCACTACAAATCGGGGGCAGCGGTAACGGCGACGAAGTAGAGACTCTGGAAAGAGGGACAGGATTAGCGATTGCCTGCGCCTCGGCAATTTTACTGGACAGAAGCTGAGTAAAGTAAATGAGATTGGAGTGAGCGGTAAGTACTAAGTGCTTATAGGGACAGACCATCGCAACATACTCGGCTTGTTGCTTGAGTTTAGAGATGGTGACCGTGGTATGTTGAATACAGGCCTGGGGCCAGTGAAATGATTTCGGCAGCTTTCCACGAAGACTGAGAGATTGTATATGTGCTGTGTCACGAAAGGGCATGTCTGACGACGAGATGTCGTCTGTAAGAGTCAGTAAATGGACAGGGCCTGATCATATCCGGAAACAAATTTCGTCTGGTTCCATTGTCTCCTTCGCCGTTCTTGGAGGTGCTAACGGCATCCCAAATCCACGCAGTCCTCCGAAAAAGCCTCTCCTCCCCCATGGTTGTTGATGTTCTGTGTCACAAGTCAACAGCGGCTGTAAGAACTCATAGGAACAAACATACTGTTGACAGCGCAAAAACCATTCACTGCGCTCTCCTGTTCGCCGAATCCACAAGCAACAGACCCAAAGTCAGCTGCCAACCCTGCGAACACGTTCTTGGAAAATTAACGTCCTTACGGCAAGCCGATTGATGCATCTTCGAATGAGCATTCTTCGCCGTCGTTAATGGGGGCACATGGTCGGGATCCTAGGTGTCGTGTCACGTTAATTTGAGCCTGTATTCCAATGTTGACCTCCGCATGAGATCGTTCCGGATAAGTCAAACGTACGAAGGCAGCAGATGGCTGATCGATATCATATCCAGTCCTCAGGACCTACAGAAGATGATAAGCATCAATCGCAGTGATGTTGAGCTACCGCGTACTTCTCAGCGCTAAGCTATCCATAACATTTAGGCCCCAAGACCCCATCATAGGCGACGACAGGAAAATCGACGCAAACATAAGCATATCTGTTGATATCTGTATGAGTACATTTCTTGCTTTCATTGAATACGAGTGGTGAGCGCGCACCATTATCCACGTGCACCGCACGTTGACGGAGAGAACCTCCTTGTTGTACCTCCCACATCTGGTTCTGAATGCCTTCACAATGGTCTGTTCTGTTCTGGATCAATCGTCTTTGATTCGACGCCAGCCGAGGTATCACCACACGGTGAAGATTTCGCACTGCGTATGCTGACTCAAACGGACTGTGTAGAATGAATATATTAGCGTCTAGAGCAGTTTAAAGAGGCTCTAGTGAAGAACAATGAGTTGAGTGCCGATACTTATTGAATGGGACATACATCATCAGCCGAGGTCTGTTGTATCAGGTGGAATCTATAAGAGACGAATGGGCCCAGGTAACGAGGTACAAGCGATCTCCTGACTTCGGCAGCTTCCCTCCTTGTTTTAGACATCACTTTTGAACGTCGATGAGCGGCTTGAACAGTTTGTTGGAATAAAGAAAGTCAAAGCATGATCAACATATCATAGGTACTGCAAGGGAACACAGCAAGGCAGACAAGTTACGAGTCCGGCGACGATTTATCCAGTCTTTGGATTATTGGGCATGTCGGAAATCGACAGGCGAATTTCAAAGGTGAGTGATGAGCGCTAGCATCTACACAAGATGCGAGGGATAGGATGCAGGACTTTATACCCATCTTCTGATCGAGAGAACTCTGCCTACGTGCTCCTGTCGAAAGCTTTGAACAAGCCAGGAGGCTGAATTCGAATTCGAATTCGTCAAAGATATTTGGGAGTAGCGGCAATCAGAATAACATCAGGAAAAGAGGGAGGTGCAGCGACGGTCCTCAAATGTTACACTTACAGGCAGGATCATACGAGATAAATCTTCTCCCCGGACTTCATATCTTCCCAACTGTGACTCGACACTCAGTGACCCGTAGCTCATCCCCTTTCCTATCAATATGAGTCGACGATCCTGAAAATCATCATGCTAGGTCGTAGGGAACTGCACAGATCGTTGAGGCCAGGGTCATCCTATCGGATGTAGTTGTCAGCATAGCGTGTCTCCTCTCATAACCATGATCGATATCCACCTTTATTTAAAGATTGACAAAGCACGTAATTGGGAGGATGGGCGACCGAGAGAGAGACTGGGTAATATTACGGGTCACAACAAGACTGTAACCCGCCACGGTGACTGGGGTATAGGAGAGCTGATGATTTCGGGAGGAGATTGATGTTCATTCGGTGAACCACCAGAAACACGTTTGTCGGAAACGATACGGCGATAGGTCAATAGATGCGCTGTCATATGGGGGCCAGTGGGCAGTTGTCTTGTTTCCTGCAATATATCCAGGAAATGAGGGAAAACATCCTCTGAGACCTTTTACATGAGCCGTCATGGGGTAACGTCCGAGAAGGGAAGACAGCCTGGGTACGTCTTCCAGCACCTTAACATCTAAGACCTATCCTAGATCTCGCATGTGGAGACTCTGGGTCCAACTTCGAGGTTCCTGGAGGGGACATGGATTTGAGCCTAGCGGACATATAGGAGGACGCTTGACGCACCATACACTCTCCTCAGTACTCCCTACATCGGTTATCAAGCTAAGCGTTAAGATAGCTTCAATATTTACTGAATGCTGCGACAATGAAGCTTGAAGCTTGAAGACAGGTGCGGCGTGCATTGAAATTGTGAATAAGGATGACACAGTGAGCAGGCTATATCACTGGACTTTGAGCCAAATAAGTCGCCGCAGCTATCTTGTTGATACCTGCTATAATTAGAAGATAATCGGCCTGTCTTTGGCCGGCTTCTTACTCCACCACTGTTTCGACAATATACCTTATTTTTCGTCTGTATCCTGCGTCGGTCTATTCGAACTTAGTCAATATTTCTGCTGCAATGGATCATTGGCCGCAACTTAAGTGCCATGTCACCACATCGACCTCGAGCTCCTAGGCCCCCGCTTAGTTCACTTCTGACTTAAACCTCGACCACTACCTCGCGAGATGCAGCTTGCATCACTTCAACTGCTCTCGCCTGGAGCCTGTGCGCAAACTGCGAGCGCTGCTAGTCCAGCAGCTCCTCCGGAGCCATCGAAAGGCTTCAAAGCCGTCAGAATTGATGGACAGAGTAGACTGGGTGGTGGGATCTCGTATCGTGGACACGGAGAGTTGCATGAACGTTCTATTGAGGTTACGATGTAGTGCGCAGGGTGAGTGCACTTGTATTCTTCTTTGAATTTGCTGGCATCACGACGCTACTGTACGTAGGGTCGACGTCAAGGGCTTGTCTCCTGGATAACGAATGCTGTGAGCTAGTCATCATGAATCATAACAGCAGTCTACTTACGGCGTAGCCATGTCATAACGGGTGACTTATTCCTGCAGATCGTATGGAGGTCACGGTTCCCATTGAGAAGCTGCGACACGCTGTTTGATGAAGCACTTTGAGTCTGGGCATGACGGCGCAGTGCTTGCCCACATTCTTCTACTGTTGTCTTACTACATCTACAGCTTCCTTGCAATTGGGCCTGTACTCAATGCTCGACTTTCAAGGTGCTCGCTGGACAATTTCACCATTAGAAGTGGCTTGCCGACGCAGTGGGGTTTTGCAGAGGCTTTCGTGTGAGTCCCTTTAGCGGTACTTGTCAGTCGTACCAAAGGACTCATTGCACCATATCTCAATAACTTGTCGATGGACTGGATATATGCTTGGAACATCGGTGGTGGTAGACTTTTAATGGTCGACGGCGCTCTGTCATATATATCTATAGTTTGAACTTATAAGAATCTGCTTTTTCGCAATAACTGGATTTGTCTCAAGGACCAAAAATATAATTAAATACCACCCATACCTAAGTACAATATCTACCCAATATACATTCATTAGGTCATATAATAGTCCAATATTTATCTCTCAGACTATTCTGCTACTATACGTAGAATACAGCCTGTTTTAAAGAGATAGTGTCCGGCTACTATTTCGCTTGAAGTCCCATCAATTCCGCCGACGACCAACGTATTTTAGGGATTTCATCCTAAGAAATAAATCACTGTCAACGCTGTCGACGACCAGATACTCCTTCATCCCATCAGTTGACTTGAATCCGTAATCCTCAACTAGAAGCGCGCCACGAATGATGGCATAAATGGAAATGAACGTCGACTGCACTCTCTTTCGTGCCCGAACTCTGTAAAAGCCTAAATCCTTGTCTAGCTTCACATTTGAAGTAGCGACAGGCTCGTCGAATGGATGGACAAGTGCAAGAGGGAACGATTTCCCACCGACAACGCAAGAAAAGAGCATTATGATCTGCGCAAAAAAAGGACCTTCTGAGCCCTCGACGATGACACAATCATACCGAGGATGGTTGTAGAAATCGGGGCTGCACCGTAAATAATCGGTGCACATATTCCAATCTACGGTGTTTTCGTAATTGACTTTCAGGAGACCGTACAGCTGGATCTATATACAGGAAGACGTGTTAATGTTTGCATGCATAAATAACACGTTACGCACCTCATCGTGCCCCTTGAATGCCTTGAACGACACCTTTTCTCCGGAAACTAATGGAACAATCTCAGGATGTTTTGCAAACTGCCCGACCATGAAGTTCGATAATCGATCTTTAAAGTTTCCGTACGCTGCATCGTCAGCCCTCAAAACTGGCAATTCTCGGATCTTGAAAGTCCCACCGCCCTTGCCGCGGTGACCATGTAGTGTTGCTTTGCCAGATCTGCCTGACATTGATTCGTTGACATCGTCGTCGTCATCTTCGGATGTTGCCTGGTGCAGCAATTCCTCTTGCAAATCTATTTGTTGATGGATGAAGGATGCAGCATTGCACCACGAATCCACCCGCAGAATCTAAGATAGGGCAGATAAGAAAATGCTAATAAAGGGTATATTTGATAGTACCTGTTCTGCGACTTCCTTGAAATTGGTCCGCAGCTGATATGAATCTTTTAAGGGCCCGTGCATCTTTTCATTAGGTTTGGTGTTGTAGTTCTGCGTAACACCCTTGGCCATGATATCATCAACGAGATGTTGGTGGGAATGTATCTTCGGAAAGTTCCACGACTTCGCCTTTGGCTTCACCGACATGGTGAGCTGTTCATATTCCTAGAGAGTCGTTTAACGTCTACCCCATTGCTTTGCAATGTCTGCTTACCTTGATAAGTTCAGAGAATTTAACAAGTTCATCTCGGATCGCTTGCATGGTTTTCTCCGTGTGGAGGTTAAAGGCTGCATATGAATTGAGCTCTAGATAGCTTCGCATACATTTCAGTAAGAGGTAGCCATGTTCGTCGCGTGTCTCGGTGAGGATGTTTTGGGTTACAAAGATGATATGCTGAAACAAATGGAATCAGTCTCTGCAAACATCGAAAGGCTAATTTAGGTCAGTACCTTGGCCAGATCTTCGTACTTCCCTCCATCAGTGAAGTGCACCCCCATGAAACCGCTTTCAAAGTGATAGAAGTCCCTCCAGCGTGGAAAGAGCTTTATTCTGTTATTACAAAATCAGGATATAGCAAAATAGGTCAGTACAGGAAATGCTCACTGATCATCTGCCTGACCGATGAATTGCGAGCCCAGAGCTTCTACACGAGCGACGAGTTCGCCTCTTAAATGTTTCCCAAACAAGCCATCATCGTGAGCATGGAGGCGATCCCAAGAAAGGGAACGAAACGGATCACAGTCCGTCACATTCCAAAAAGCGTTCTTCAAATATTTGTCAGTTTAAATAAGAGCTTGATAAAAGAGCGACAGACCTGAATGTCACGCAATCCAAAGCCAGAAAGGAACTTATTTTGGGCTCCCTTGGTCAGAAGTCCAGCGGCGTCCCCTAGTAGTTCTTGAGTTTGCTTTGAAGTTCGAAGTTCATAGTGAATTTCAAGGTTGTATTGTTCCGTCTTGGGAACCAGACAAACCACGCATGGTTTCAGGCCATTGGTACCTCGGGTCAACACCACAAAGCACCTATTATGTCTGGTAAGTTGCCATCTCCGAGTCCTGTATAAGTTATTCTGACTCACGCCTCCTCAAAATCGCAGCTTATGATTGGAACTCGAGGGAACGTCTGAAGATCTTCATCGCACAGCTGAAGGTGAACCCAGCTCCCTACCTTACTGGGTTCCTCGAGCGGCTCGAGGATATATTTCATTGCGGCATGCCATACAGACCGCTTGAAGTCCACGTAGTAGGTTTTATTTTTGTACCTCCGATCATCCTTTATCTGGTATATTATTCAACAAGGTCAAAGGCGAGCTGTAACATGAGAAATGGATACCAATGGAAGCCAGCCAACAACTCGTCCACCTCCTACACCATTGCCATTTCGTATTTCAACTCTCAAATTTGCGCAACGAGCCACAACAGGATATCCTTGAGCAGTGCCGAACGAAGACAGCCGAGTTTTATCAGCATACAAGATGAAGCAAAGTGGTTTTGCACCCTTTGGGAGTGTGGTCTATAGCGAGTGAATAGACAATTAATCAATTCATAGAAACAGCAATAATAATACATGCCTGTAGATCCCAGAATGCTTGTGCTGTCCACGGCTCATCAATAAACCTTTCGAATGCCTTCCCATTCCACTTGGACAGCTCGACAGCATCCCAGAAGAAATGTGGTTCCAGCGTCGGATTCTGGATCAGTTCTAGCGCCCACATCCATAAATTCCGTCGATAAACATCGAATGTCTGGTCTTTGCCACGAAGGGGTACAGTAACTGTTGACTTTTCGAACTAAATGACGCACGTTAATACTACGCACTCAACAATATCAAGGATGCTTACGGGAGTAATATGATTAGCCGCTCGATCCCAGTGCTCCTTGAAGTCCTTCGGACTTTTTATGGTTGAGTCGAGGCCTTGGATACTCTCGGATTGAGGGGTTAATAATTCAAACAGCGTATTCATCTGTTTGTTGGTGAGTGCCGCATCTAGAATGAATTCTCCCAGCTTGAAGTCATGATGTGTAGCAAAGGGCCGCCACGGACAAGGGTCAATAGGTGGATCGGTGTATTGAAATGTAGGATCAGAACGATACTGTTCAAAATGGTCAACTCGAGTTGGAATTCCACTGGCTGGATGGTAGACAGTTCGAATGTCATCAGTCTCGTATACCGATGCTGATATGTCGTCAGCGAGCTGATCTGGAACTTCAGGCGATCCGGAGATATTGGTTTCATCAACTACAGCAGCACCGAGAATTGGTGCGAGCGCTTCAAGAGAATGAATAAGCTAGAACATCTCCAAAAAGTTGGTACTCACAGTCTGGACTTGATTCGCTTTCAGCTGAAATGATGCTTGTTTACATATTTGGACCAACAGCTATATGAAAACGTACCATAATTAGCAGAAGTGAGGTCCTGTTCTTCAGAGGGGACTGGTATATCTGTCTCCGCTAAAGCCAGAGAAGAATCGTCAGAATTTCAGCGATAATGCACCAAATGCTGAGCCTACCCGTGTGAAATAACTCTCTCTCATACAACGCATCAGCCTGCTTATTATCAAAATCACGTTTGCAGGTGATTTTATGCTGCGTCAACCCACGACGTGCGAAAAGAATTAAACAATAGGGGCATTGCTCTTGGCGGGAGGGGGCTGGCATTGAAGGACGAGGATATCACGATGCCATTGGAAGTGGGGCCTTTTAAAGGATGCCGAGTCCCACAAGTCCCATCAAACAGTCTTCTTGTCTTGTAGAGCCTATACCTCCATGGATCGTGAATGCGGCGACCAGATTGCATTTTGATATCAGTCAAAGATACGAATCACATCTCCATTAACTAGGTACTGCTAGCATACCGTGGACGATACTCGGAAGAAGTGTATAGATTTCGAAGTATCAAAAAAGTTCATCTTACATGCACTAGGCATGTGGAAAGAACACTCCGTCCTCGACTCGAAGCTGAAGAATGATGGTTTATGTTCGAGGGTCGGCACGGGCATATACGGGTTTATCTTATCTTATCTGACAAATGTATTTCTAATATTCTCAAATATAATCTTATCGACCAGATTATTTGCCGAATTTCCTAATAAGGTTAGAACAGAATCTCCGACAATTTATTCTGTCAGTGTGGGCATGTCAATACAGCTCGATAAGGTACGTTTGTCCTCTCCTCCTCCGATGATCTACCTCTGATAACTCGTCGTTCAAAAAGACTATTCAAAGATATGAAGAGTATGCGCGATGTCTGAACAGACACTGAGACGGAATACGCCACCACGTACATTGCACCTCGAATCTGAGATCTTTACTCGCAATGAAGAGATCAAAGAGACTCAGTAGCAGGTTACACTGTTCGGCGCTCATCTCCCGCACGAACGAGGTGCTGCCGCGTAGGATCTAGGAAATCATGAATCCATGTTCACGTCCGTTCGACGTCTTCCGAGTGAGGTCTTGCAACGGATCTTTCAGACATCCTTCTGCGAGGATCGCTGCACGTCCATGCTTGATGTGAAAGCCACCCGTTTGCTTCTCGGACATCCGACATTATTGGAGAGCTCTCTCCCGTTCCTCCTTGTGGACTCGGGATAATCCTTTCGACTCGACGCCCATTCAACCGGAAGCATTGGCTACTTCAAAGTCTAATCTCCCTCTCAGGACGTTAGCCACTTCGCATTCGCTCGGGACATCTCCTCGTTCACCACTCCATCACATTTGTGCAAGAGATGATAGAGATGCCCTTTTGGAAGACGTCGCTACCCATTGTCGATGCTAAGCCTTCTCCGACAATATCTCCGTGCTTACATGCCCTCTCCCATGACCAAGCCCACGTTCACATCCCAGTCTTCCGCATGTTTTCGTCAGCTCTCCTTTTCCAAGGTGTCGTTTTCTACGGGTATCTTAACCAATGGCGAGAGCTCTTATGATCAGCGCCTCTTTCCCCCCTCATCAAGGCTCATGCAACCATCAAACAATCAGAAGGTGTAAATACAGATTTCTACGCCTACGTGAAGGAGGTTGGTGCATTAAGGAACCTGTCCTTCGACATAAAGATGGAGCATATCATGATCCTCCCCGCCATCTGATGCGCGGCTCCTTCCCGTCTTGGCGCATAACGATATCCAGAGGCTGACGTTGAACGGCTTGATCCCATCTACTCTGGACACCAGTACTCCACGCTGAACTTGAAGGAGTTGTTCCTTTACAGCGAGTACGCGCGCCACGTGGTGGGGCTGGGAGTCGATCCCTTGGATATCGAACCCCTCTTTCGTTCTGTGTGGTGCTCAACGTGCAATGTGCAATGTGCAAACATTGTCCTACTTCAGACCGTTACCTCTTTCGACGTTAAAAGGCTTGGATGCATTGGTCAGCGTTCAGCGACGAAACTCACTATCACTGTTACTTCAGTGACTCGAGCGAATGTACATGTCGTTCGAGAGGTGACGTTCGAGGAAGGCAAACCTGGTATCCTCCCAGACCTCCAGCGTTTGAGGTGGCGCGTGCCTGAAGGGATTTGTATCTTTCAAGATAACAGCCTTCTCGAAAATGGCATCCTTGAGGCGTGCTCGATGTCCCGAAAGTTTCACGAAGCTTATGATAAAGACCAAAATGGGCGACAGGGATGTCCTTAGCGAGGATATCATCACACGGGTGAAAGGATTGTATAAAATGAGGGCCGTCGATGTAACTCTTTGACCCTCAGGATTCATTGTGTTCATTCGGCTCCCACGCAAACCCTCGCCGAAGCTAATTCGATTAAGAATAGGTCTTCTGTCCCTTCTACATGAACTTTGTACTCTGTCTATTAGGAAGAGGCTATTATAGTCTCCGGACATCGACAGATGGAGCTACTGTTCTCAGCCCTTCCGACGTGAGCCCTTTCTTACGCGCCAGCAATTCAATTCACCTTTGACTTCTATGAGAGTGTGCCCTTAATCTCATGGCCGGTTCGGCCATTCGCGACGAGTCATAGGTTTATGTTCGACCAACAACACATACGAGCTTTGGAGCCAATCAGCATAGATGGATCCGCGACTCGCGCCTAGATCGGCGCCGGTGCAAAATAAAAAAAATCTTCAGACGAAGTCGGCTCCAGACGCCCTGTCCCCAGCACCGATGAACACGACATTATGAAAAGAGGATAGCAGAAATGTTTGTATCTGGTTCTCTCGGTATTACGTTGCATCAAGTCGGTATTTCCAAATAGTACGCCATCAATATGTCTCGATGAGCGGCAGGGTCGGGACGGCGGCGGAGAGCATCAATCATGACCCGAGATACTAGATCTCTGAAAAGCATCTTCCCACATCACCCATAGCGATGTCTTGTGCGAATGAGCGAATTAGCCCATTCACTGAATATCGTCGGAAAATGTGTTGATGCCGTGACAGGAAACTATTCTTGACTGGTACTCGGTTCCTCGGTTCCCTACGTCATGAACAGGTACCGTGGGCGAGGCTTCAGGATTCTTGACGGCGTCACCCTTTCCCTCCATGCGTTGTGGGCGCTTACACAGCTACACTCCATGACCGTCGAACGATGGCCTTCGTTCCACGACGAACGCTATAAAAGAGAGATTAAAGTAGCAGGTATTCTCAAGCTCTCACAACCATAACAGCTTAATTTCTCACTTCACAATGTTTGCTCATATCTCTTTCACTGCTCTCCTGGCTCTACCTCTCCTTGCGACCGCCACTGTCCTTCCCCGTGGCATCCTTCCCACTGGAATTATTCCCGCTGGCCTCATCCCAACCGGTATCATTCCCGCTGGCATTATCCCCACCGGTATCATTCCCAGTGGTGGTGGTGCGGGTGCCGCTTGCGCGACTGGTTCCGCACAGTGCTGTGGTTCTACTCAGAGCGTGAGTCTGCTATCTTCACTTTGCTGATCGATGTGAAAGCTGACTGGAATCATTAGCCCACCGACTTGAGTGCCCCCGTTTCGAGCCTCTTGGGCCTCCTTGGAGTCGTCGTCGGTCAACTTACTGGCAATGTGTAGGTTTTCTAGACCTTCAATAGACGGCAACTTATGGCTGACTGCTTCGTTCTATAGCGGTGTGTCCTGCAGCCCGATCACCGTCGTTGGTCTTGGCGGAACTCAGTGCAGCAACCAAGTCGTCTGCTGTGATGACAACAACTTCGTCAGTAATAGCAACATCCAGATTAATTCTACGCTCACATTTTTTAGAACGGGCTTGTCTCTCTCGGCTGCACCCCCCTCAACATCGGCCTCTAAGGCGGGGGAGAATTGAAGCGCCCTGACGATTTTTAGAAAGTGCACTCGTTTGTTGAACAGTTAAATAGGGAAAACAATATTGCTGGATAGTAGCAAATGTGCTAATGACTATCATGTTTCCGATTTATATTCTTTAACGGCGGCCATTTCCTTTGAGCACTTCAAGTCGAATTTTCATTTAGTTGGACAAAGTCGACGACCATTCGCATATAAGGAAGAGCATCACAAGGAGCCAAGACTGATCCTTCATCATATATATTGGGCATCAAACACTAAGAACATAGAACTCCAGGAATCTGACGGGCCACTTGTCTACGAAGTACAAATTGCTAACTGAAAGAGTAGAAACGGTGGGTAAAACACATTAAAATCACGTCAACCCACATGATTAATATTGCTCAACCAATTTCGCTGGAGAAGCTACTGGTCAATCCTTAGAATTCGGTGGACAGCGAATTGTCTGATCAATGACCATACATCTCTTTCAGCGATTTGACGACGTGGTTAAGTGAGAGTAATTGAGGATAACAGACAATCCGTAATAGAAGCGATGCAGGGCTGAACGGATTGACTTCGATGATTTTCAGATATTTGACGCCGTTTCTACATTCCATGTCTGGTCCTGGTCGTAGAACACATTAGTATCAAGGCGAGTGCCTAATCAAAGGGCGACAGACTCGAGTTCCCTAGCAAGTCAACGGTATCTTTTAATTTTCAGCTATGAGTATCGTTAAATCCAAGAGAATTTTTTTAGGCATTGCTACTGGCAGAAACCAAGTTCATCCTCGTCCCGTTATCTGCTGCGGGGTGTTCCAGCTTTGTAAACAATTTATTGCCGGAAATCTGCCCCACATTGGGAAACAGAGAAAGGTCGCAGAGAACAAGGGGAAAGTAGTAAGCATACGCTGACAGTACTAGTCCACTGAAGATGTACTGAAGATGCTACGAATGTAGCAAAGCGGCGTGTCAATTGTTGCCAGTACTAGCGACGATGAAAATCTCCCGAATAGTCAACGGCGTGTTCTAGAGAAGAAACCAACGACTTCAACAATCAAATGTCGACTTGGTTTGAACAAGATCGACTCCGGCTTAGACGGTCCGGAACGTGGGACGACTGTTGACAACCTCGTCTCACAGCTGGGCGGCGACTATTTTGGACGAGTCAAAATAGAATCAATGTGCGAAATGTCGGATTTTACCTCAGTCAAAATCCGGGTAATTGCCTAATAAAGAAATATCGAAGGATTTTGCCTCGCCCAAAATTGGCATCTCGGATTTTGATTTTATTTTGACTCGTCCAAAATAGTCGCCGCCCAGCTGTGTCTTTTCACTTACTTGTTCATCGTATCTCCGTCTGAATGACAATGCCCTTGCCTATGATACTTTGAGAGGTCCTTCAAGATGGTCAAGCACTAGGAATTTGCTGGACGATCTGATGCGAGCATTCCCACAATATTTATATCTGTTCGTCCTGAAAAAACCTCAATGGATGCAGGTCGGTCTGGCTTCATGACCGGGGCGATTATTGCCAAAGCTCGACGCGATATCGGTCTAGCTTGTCATCGGCAGCACCGGTTGGATTCTAGAATGGAGTAATGCCAACTTGGTGAGCTATCTCTTTTGACTTTTTCTCATGACGCTATAGGTTTGATTGGTCGCGAAGAATTTCAACAATGTCCTAGACACTTGGGTATGCCCTCGATATTCCGGACTGCGACCCTGTCATTCTTGAAGAGGAGTCGGTCCTTCGCCCTGTTCTGGCAGATTTCGAGATCACGTTCACAGCAGAGGCACACAATACTTGGTTCTGACTACGACGAAGAACGTGGCAACGAAGATGCACAGTTAGGTGTGTCGCTGTGATCTAGTCATCTGTCTACTTATAGTCTTCCTGATTCGCAGCTCAGCCTAGCTTCCGTGCCCGGTCCCGAACCATTCTTTCGGTTCCTAGATCTACGCCACTGATACCTGGCATGTTCGCCTCTTCGTTTTGTGCCTTGAAGTATGGCAAAGACATCTCCGTCGTGATTTTATGTCTTTGTCTAACTGCTTCGCTCTTGGAATGAAGCTAACCACTACATATTCGCGCAGTGCGTACTTATTCATCTACGCATTCCCTTAACAGCTGACTGTCAGGCGTAAGACGGTATTTTGCCCAAATGATTACGTTCCCACCACGTCATCCTCAGTTTTCGTAGATTTTCGAGGACTAACCAACGATGTGCGCTGATGAGGTTGGTCAATTACTACGTTCTATTCATATTGATCTTCTCTTGCAGATTCCTCGAAAAAAAGTTGTCACTTCATCTGTTCTACCTAGTACCCTCAACGTCGGCCTTGTTCCGGCAACACAGCGTGATCGGAACCTGCCATTGTGCGTCCCCGGTCTCGTCTTTCTTCTTTCTTCTCACTCTAACATTCGCTGAAGATTTGTGTCGATGAGTGCTGTCTATTATAAAGGCAAAGAGTACTAGGCATGGTATATGGTTACCAGCAACCTCGATAGCCGTACATCCTCGGGCCAGGTTAGTCTTGTTTAGTGCTTGCCGAAATGCCTGTTCCATTGATAACTACTCCAGGTCCATCCCACAACTAATTCCTCCCCTTCGCCTACCTCGTCATCAATTTCTCTAAACTCGTGTTCAACACATCGTTCAATGAAACCATTGTCATTCTGGACTATTAATATCTTCATCAACGAACTGGCCAACCTCCTGGAGCGCTTCTGCATGTAGGATGGGTTCGATTCGCTTGGCATTAGATACTCGGTTTAGAAATCGGGGTACGCAGGGAATTCGTGTTTACCAACGTGGGATATGGGGGTGCGGAACGCGTCAACTAGGAAACTGCATGAGGCCTTCTTGGATGATGTACAGCAAGGGCGGACCATCGGCGTAGCGGATACGGGAGTGTACAGCAAGCGCTCAGGGTGTTTCATAAATGGATGTTGGTGCGATGAGTCGATCGGCGGATATCTCCGTTGCAGTGGGGGTGTGAGTCGTCATTCGCGTTCCTGATGCATGCTGACAGACCTTGTAGTCTCCCGGGAGAGCTGAGTACATAGACACTGGCATCTTGGCCGCGTTTGCTTTACGACCCTTGTGGTAAACGGGCGCGCATATACCAGTCGGGACTCTGTCAACGAGCCTATGTATTCTATAGGCGTGATGGAACAACCCTTCTGCCGGGATCCTTAAATACTCTTGGCGGCTGAGACATAGCTTGTATCCAGCTAGGTATAGCACCATTCATTGTGTCAATGTTCTTCCAGAAAAATGATTCGAGATAAGGACCCAAATACAGAAATCCTGCGTTCGTTCATGATCGACCTCGTGCTCTGGCTTCTGAGTGTCGCCAAATGCTTCGAAGTGTATTCATGACGATTCATAGGCTTATTTTCAACCAACACCACTTGCATGACATCGCTACGAAGGTATTAGAGGACATAGACACCATTGGAGTCCGACAGTCTGGACGTATCCATGGCTTACGCTTGGTGCCAAAGCATCAGACCACAGTAAACGGTGACAGTATCTGCTTTTTCTCTTGACGCTACATGGAATTGGCCTTTTCCGAATAGTACCACCATCCAGTGAATAACGGAGCCGCATGGTGGTGGGGAACATCAATCATCTCCGAAGATACTAGATCTTCGTAAAACATTTTCCTCTAATCTCATGACTACCTATCTCTGCACGAACGCTCATTCACTGGTAACGATTGGTGGGAGAAGGCTGGCACCGTGATAAGGGACTATTTCTGAATGATCAATGATTGCTCGGATCCACACAATCATGAAAACATACCTTTGAAGGAGGCTTCATGAATCCCGACCGCGTCATACGCGTCATTCGTTCCCTCCCCCCCTGGGCACTTTTCCATCTGTATTTTTGTTTCTACTCCATGTCTCAAGCCCTCACAACTGTAGAGCTTGTTCATCTCACTTTAACATGTTCACTCGTATCTCTGTGACCGCTCTCCTGGCTCTGCCTCTCCTCGCCAGTGCCGGGGTTATCCCAGTCGTCCTTCCCCGTGGTGATATAACGGGCAGGCAGCTTCCCGCCCTTCCCGCACCTCCGGCTGCTGTTGCTCCTCCGGCTGCCCCCGCCCTTCCTGCCGTTCCCGTTCTCGGTGCCCTTCTTCACGGCCTTCTTCCCCTCCTTTTCCGTGACGAATCAGGTGCTGTTACGGGCAGGCAAGTTGTTACGATCTCCCCGACCCTTCCCATCCTTCCACGCGATAACGGTGCTGTTATTGTGGGAAGACAGGTTGTGACGATATCCCCGACCCTTCCCCGTGATGATGGTGCTGTTATCGCAGGCAGGCAGGCAGCTCCCGCCCCTCCTGCTGCCGTCGCTCCTCCTGCTGCCGTCGCTCCTCCCGCCGCTGCAGCACCTGCTGCTCCGGTCGCTGCACCCGCCCTTCCAGCTGGACCAGCTGGACCAGCCCTTCCCGCTGGTGTTACGCCTCCTGCCCTTCCTGCCGTCCCCGTTCTCGGCGCCCTTCTTCACAGCCTTCTCCCCCTCCTTTTCCGCGATGAATCAAGTTCTATTATTGTGGGCAGACATGTTGTTACGATCTCCCCGACCCTTCCCCGTGATGGATCGGATGGCGGTGTTGTTATCACAGGCAGGCAGGTTCCAGCACTTCCAGCTCCCCCCGCCCTTCCAGCACCTCCAGCTGCTGTTGCTCCTCCGGCTGCCGTCGCTCCCCCTGCCGTTCCTGCCGTTCCCGTCCTTGGTGCTCTTCTTCACAGTCTTCTTCCCCTCCTTTTCCGTGACGAATCAAGTGCTGTTGCGGGTGGACAGGTTGTTACGATCTCTCCGGTCCTTCCTGGTGGACAATGATTCGTTAGTAGCACTGTCTTTCAAGTCAATTATACGCTCACATTTTCCTTAGCGATGTTTCTCTCAGCTACACCCTCTGAGCGACCGGGGATATTTTCATGAACCAGAGCGTTTGGTGGCCTTCTGAGGTGTATTCGCTTGTTAGATAAAAAATTAATCAAGAAAACAATATTGCTAGATAGCAGCAAATGTACCAATGACTATCAAACATTTCGTTCGAGCTTTCTTGTTCCGAGTTTTCTGGGAAGCGTCTCAGACGCCAAATTATAGCTCTTCTTGTCGAAAAGATGGTTCAAGGAGACAAGGTAAACCTGGCAAGTTTTCCGAAAGCTGCTCGACATCGGTCCATTGGAATATCGAACTCCGTTGGACAAAAAGGCTAGTATACAAGATGATGGACGATGTAGGGAGGACGTGTATTACGGATGAATATTGCATAGGTTCAACGTGAGAGGAAGACGCAGTAGACTCAAGTATTCGCACGTAAGGCTACTAAGAATCATCAGATGAACGGTCTATAGTTCGTCTCTTTCCAGGTTCAATTTATCACGACAACCAGCGTCTAACTGAAATTGGGGATGGTCTACCCGTGCAACTAAAACGCGAGGAGGGTATTTCTTAAACGGATATTGATGCAATCGACGAAAAAAATTGGCCATATTCGTGATTCATAGTACGCAAAAAGGTAGGGGCGGGAATATTCCAAAGACTAAGGCAACTTTTCAGGAAGACCGTTGATATAAATGAATACCAGAAGTTGCTCTTGAATATTGTCAGAGTCGTGTACCCAAGCTTTACTGAGGCTTGACCCAAACATGTGGTCACCGTTGGATGTAACGACGTCGGCACCAGCAAGCGACTGAGAGACATAATTCCCGGTGATAAGTTTCATAGACCGTATTTTGGATACAGCAAGGTAAAGCTTCGTCTAGAAAGAGTGCTATTGCCAGGATACATGTGAGAAGTCCGAAGCAGTTGGCCGTCGGAAGGCTGCATTAATGTTTGGCATCTTCACGCTTGACAAACAATCTCGACCTTGCCTTCTACCAGCGCCGGTCGCGACGCTCTGCCGCAAACGTACTCGACGCCGCGTCTTTTGTTATGGCTCGCCACGTTATCTGCGGAGTTCCCAACCATGGTCACCGAAAACCGTGATGTCGAGCGGCTCGCCGTTCTAGGACGTGTTCTCTCGCACACCTCGACACCGAGCCCAGTTTTCTGTTGTCGACGGGCTCAATTCTGTGAATGAACAGCATTCGTTGCAGGTAGGACAAGGATCTTTTTATAGCCGGGTACATTTCCCATCTTTGTTCAATTCACTTCGTTCTCATTGTGTCTGTTCTAGGCTCGAACCGCTTTCTTTAACTATGTATTCCTGACGAAGGTCTTCGTGTATATACAGTCAGCCTAACTAGCTATATCCGTTGGTGTACATGAACAGGGTCTTGAGAACCTTGTGGAAGAAAATCGCGGCACCGGTGTTCAGCCTGATCTGTCATAATTCTAGCTCCTGCCCTTATTTTTGTGCGTCTTTTTTGGCTTATCCTTCTTCTCGGCTCTCACATCTGCTGAAGACCCGCAATGCCTCCCGCCGAAAGCCTAAGACGAAGAGTCAGGTCAGTCATGTTTGGTACATTCCATAATACTTTCTTGCTGATAGGCACTACAGGTTTCCCCCATAATTGCCTTGTACCCCCCCCAGTCTAAATCGGAGACCGTTGCCTCACGATCACGCATATCCTACCACAGCCGTCATCATTCTGCATCATCGATCTCTTCACCGACGAACTGGTCAAGAGATATGAGTGATCTGGTCACACGCGAGTCTCGACTAGTATCGCGGCAAATTTGACGAGTTGCGGCGTAGTTACAAACTCGCCCATGGATCAAGAAAGTCGGGACGATCCCATTCCACAGTGAACCTCCCGGGAGGTCTCTTCTCACACAAATAGACATCCAGGAACAAAGCTCAGTGCTTCTCCACGACGGAAGTATTAGCTGCCATACTCATCGGTTCTTCCGGAATGTATCAACTCCAGTCGAGGTTCTGCCAGACACCCGCCTTTCTTGTGGAACATCTTGCGATACACTTCCGAATCCGCTATGCCGACAACTAGGTTCATATCCGTCGAGAAGACATCGCTCAGCCTGGAAGTACAGGAAGAATTTAAGCTTGAAAGGAAAACCGGCCTTTCTGTATCAACTCAAGGCGATAGAGGAGCGGATAGAAGACGTGCAGACAGCTGGAGACGTGCTCTCGATGATGAAGCGAGCATCCTCCACGTGTGCCTCTTACGACTCGCTTCCGACATGTAGCATTTCACAGCTGCTGATGATGGGAGGAGCACAGTGAAATCTCGAGTCAGATCTGCCGTGTCGCACCTCTGTCTTCGCGGATTTTTCAGGTCGTCCTGGGTCGTCAGGTATCTTACGCCATATCTTCGAGAATGGATGTTCGCCTCCGGTGACGGATTCCGAGTATCAAAATAGATGCGTGCTCATTTGCTCGTACAGATTCTTTGAGGGTGATATCATAATGGTTGTCCGGAAGCTTGCTCAACCGAGACGTGAATTCATACCGTTTTTGATGGGAAAACGCAGGACTGTAGAGAGGTCTCTCAGCACGCATAAGTGTAGAGATCGGAAACTAAGCCTACTTCTGCCCTCATCGTAACGAAAATATACAAAGGTGGACTCAACGACTGCTTTTTGGCGTTGGGTGGCTCGATCGATTACCAGAGTGCTGGAGGCAACAACCGCATAGCAGTATATCACTTCGAACGTAATAATCCACTATCTGTGCAAATTGTGGGTTGTGCACACATCCGACCTTTTGTCTATCGGTCAATATCCTGCTGTGGATCAAACCATATGTGTGGAACGTAATGTTCTAGGTAAAAGAAGCCTTTCAACGCGTGTATCATAGGTTTCCAACCTTCGAACCTAATTCCTGCTTCGACGACTTGACTTTTTACACATCATCCTGAGCCTCGTTGTCCTCAAGGGCTCTGGAATTTTCGCGAAAGTACGTATCCTTCGCTGAGGAGATGCTTTTTTTTTTTTTAGTCTGACGTGCTCATTCTGGTCGACAGCCATCCAACCAACCAGCCCTCAAACAACTCGTTATCGATGGAATCAGAAAGCTCTGCTGTTCGTCACGTCTCTCGATCTCGCTAGCGTCAGATTATCTCATATAACGCTGTTTTTAGGATATCTGTGATCGCCGTCGGGACTGCACTCCGGAAAACACAGTTGTGGGGCGATACATTATGTGCACCAATCTCGTAGTCCTCCTTCGTACGGGGCAGTCATCAATAGATCTGGACTTGGAGACGTTCGCCTCTGACGCTCCTCTGTGGCATGAACGAGATACTCTTTGGCCGCAGGCTACACCGCTCGATGATCGGTCTATTACTATGGTCTATTCATTCTGATCTATTCTTGCGGATTCTTTGAGTTATCTCACCATATCTGCTTTACCTGGTGCCCTCAATGCCGGCCAGGGTCAAGAATGTTTCGGCAACGAAAAGCATGGCTCATGAGGTGATCGGGACCCGTCCATTATTTTAGTGCGTCCTCGGTCTCTTGTCTTTCTTCTCACTCTAATCTTCTCTCTAAAGGATCCATGTTGATAACTGAAGGATTCGTCTTTTCCAATTATAAAGGTGAAGAGGACCAGACATGGTACAAGGTTCTTGCAAGGTTATCGATAACCTCGATAGCCGTACATGTACTCATTTCGTCGCAGCACACGACGGGTCAGGTAAGTCTTGTTTTTTGTACTTGCTGAAATACCTGTCTCACCGATAACCGCTCCAGGACCATCTCACGACTACATCCATCCCCCGACCTCGCTACTAATTTTTTTTTACCTCAGTCATCTATCTAACCGAATCGGATATTCTCGGTGGACACATCGCCCATTGAAGCCATTTTCATTCTGGTCTATTGATATCTTTATCAACAGAAAAGTAATCAAGGATCCGCATCCAGGATGAGATCGATTTGATTGGCTGTTATGGAGCGGGACACCCGGCCTAGAGATCGAGGCACGCAGGCACTGCGCCACTTGGTGTTTCCCGATTCATTAGTGGATATGTGTAACGCGTCAACTCGGGAACCGAGTCAAGGCTTCCCGGATGATGTGCGGGAATGACTGTCAGTAGGCGCAGCGGACACGGAGGCGTGCGGCAAGGCGCTCAAGGCGTTCCGCAAAAGAACGGAGCTGTGGCTAGAGGAATAGGTGTATTCAATGGACTAATCGATGAATCCATATCTCCGTTGCAGTGGGGCTGCTGTCAGTAGCCATCTTATTCTCGTTCTTGATGCATGCTGACAGACCGTATAGGTTCGGAGAGCTGAGAACATGGACCATCTTACCGCATTTATGTCCTGACTGTTGTGATCAACGGGCGTGCAGAGACCGTTCAGGACTTTGTCGTTGAGCCTATATACCCTACAGGCGCGATGGCACAACTTGGAGGCTATACCGTCCATATTATGCAGAGTGGCCCTGTAGTTACAGTGCAGCCCGGTATGCAGAGTTTCCTGTAACTACAGGCCAGCTGCGGAGTATGCAGAGCGTCGCTCTTCTGACTCTGCATACTCAGGGTCCTGTAATTTTCCCACGTCCTAGTTGCATCACAATATTCACCCCTCCCCGTCCACTCCCCCGGGCCCCCCCTCCCCCCCGCTCGCCCGCTGTCAATAGAACAATATTCTCATTTTACTCTCTTGATCTCCCGACGATATTCAGTCTCATTGCCTATCTCTAATGACGCGTCCTGCAAATGGAATTCAACAGTATGACCATCTAAGGCCATTACGTTACGCAAATGCGCTCTGCATAGCGCAGTAAACTAGAGTATGCATACCCATCCGCGCCCAATCGCCGTAGAAAACGTCATTCCTACAGGATGCATACTCATATGCACTGGGAAACCTCTATATTAAGCGCTCCTCTCCTTGTTATGTGTTGTTGCTCCCTGCTTCGACACCATGCCCTTCGATATGGACTCGTTCCATTATCATCAGTATAACAGAAAGGTTGGGGATGGTTCTCAGTACATGTTGAAATACCAAATACGCCGCGCTTCCGACGGCCGTTACTTATCGTTCCGCTCCTTTCCGTAGTATAACAATAGTATAATTCTATTTTTAGTAGTATATAAAGTAGTGTACCTTGCAATTGAGCCCCCCGCGCGTTTGTGAGGGTTCCCTGCTTATCCCGGAGTCCCCACTAGTCACCAACTCGAGCCGTTTGTACTTAGCGTAATCCAACAGTACAGAGGCTATACCGTCCATATTATGCAGAGTTGCCCTATAGTTACAGTGCGGCCCAGTATGCAGAGCGTCGTGCGCAGCTGCAACCGACTCTGCATACTCAATATAGTATTCCCAATCTGATAGGCTCGCAATCTTGGACAAAATATTTGTGATAGTGGATAGTATAATCTGTTTTTTTTGATATAGAATGTGAGTTGGTACAATATATGATGACTCCGTAAGCTTCTTTCTCAATGCATGTAGGACTAGTGAAAGAAAAACATTTCGAGCTGATTTCCGGAATTTGCCGGACAGCCCCTAAATCACTCGCAGTGACCAATGGGTCGCAATTGTATAGTCCATGAAGCTCTTCCAGCCCTCAAATTTTTAATAGATAGTGTCTATTAGTATTCATATATTATACAGGTTTTTTTTCATCCCCATTCTGTATCTGATTCAAAGATAAATATGAATAATGTCAAATGCAACACATCCTTCACCCCACAGTACACATTCAAACGAGAATACAGAGTCTATAAAGGGTACTTCACCTATTCTTTGTAGTACATATCTGAAAAGACACCTACCCTGAGCCTCCGACACAATTTTGTTTCGGTGAGACGATCAGACGAAAGTGCACCAAAGGAGAACATGAACATACATTTTCCAAGCAATGAAATGAATAACGAGGCTTATATAAGTGGATCTCTGTAAATCAGAAGCATGTTTGGACAGCATAAAGCATAACATTGCATATGCACTTCATCTAATCCTTGGTGATGGTATGTGGAACTGTGTAAAATGGATATACTGTTACAAATGACCCAAAATGCGGTTTATGATCTGTGAAACACATATTAATCAAGGCTGGGAAGCATTTCATATGCCAAAAACTATATACATATGCTCTACACTGCCATAATACTACATTCCGATGATTTTTGGGGCCACAGAAGGGACAAATCGAGCAGAGGATGCATCCCGAGCATGTATTCCGCTCGCTCAATTGCTCCGGTCCGTGAAACCGCAGAGTGATCGAGTGGCTGTGCCACTTCTTTTCTGCTTCTTTCCCTTGTCTTTCCCTCACCATACGCCTATCGCAAAGTTCCCTGTCCGCCTCCCTTGCCCATTTCAATGGGCCTAAAGTATATTTTACTACCTGTCATGCCAACTCAACCTTCATAGATACCTTTGACGCTTCGGTGACCCCTAAACAGCTGGCGCACGTAAGCCCTCACACGAGGTAGCATTATTAGCTCCATCCCGGACGACGAGGAACGCCGCCACCACATTTACCAGTGACTACAACGCCCGCCAATGCCTGCTGCAACCATGATGCACAATCCCATTTCTGTTACGGCCCACCCCAGCATTCCCACATCGAAATCGGGGCCAATCTGTGTCGACCCCAGCTTGCAAATGCATTAACGATACTAGGTCCGACCTGAAAAACAACATCGACCGCCATCTGCAACCAGGAAAGCGACACACACCCGACAACGACAACGACAACGGTCGTGATGGCGACAGCGATAGCGTGAGGGGTGGGGAGGCTTCGAGCATGAAGCAGAATGTTACAAAGTCATAGCTGAGGTATGGAGGGGAAGGTGAGGGTGTGCCGGAGAGGTGCAAATGGACAGATGGGTGCAAGCCAGGCGGGATATGGACGGCGGGCGACATCAACAACATGCACACCTTTTTAGGCATTATGTATAGAAGGAAGGCTCGAGGTTGTGATGAGCGTGTCGACATTCATGGCTATGCGACCATGGGTAACCCCACCACTACCTGCCGCCTGGCATCATCACTATTATGCGCCTAATCCCTATCCCGACGCACACATTCTGCTGCATGTCTCACCCTTTTCAGCAGTGCACCCACGTCCTCACAGTCCCCGTTTTTGACCATACCTGATAGCGATGACCACTGTCGATGCATACAGCCCGCCGTGCCCGCCCACCGGCACATATTTTATTGTTAATTATATATATTCAAATATGTATCTACTTATCTACTTATTTAATGAGACAAGATTATCGTAATACGTGGCCAGGGAGGTAAAGGGGACAAGTTGCACGGAAAAATGTGGTCAGAGACTACGCACATGGTCCTATCATCGGTTGCGACGTGAAGGACAGGCTGACAGCCCTACTATAGTTATTGGAGAAATTGTACTTACGCTTGCCCGATAACTACTGGAAAAATTAAATTTACCTGTCAGGATAGGTTGCGCTATTCGTTATCTCGATGGTCAATCCCTTTTAGGCAGGTGTCGGGAGGACGATGAGAAGACGCCTCCTCATTGCTTGCGATGATGACAGCGAGGTGGAACGGCAGAAGGATAGACGAATACGTAATTGTTTTCTAGGAGTATGCAGAGTGGGTTTCTTGGGTATGCAGAGCGCATCTGTCAACGCCACCGTCCTGTAGTTACAGGAAACTCTGCATACCGGCTTGCACTGTAACTACAGGGCCACTCTGCATACTACGGACAATAAAGGTTGGAACTTCTCCGCCATTGGACTCTTGTAAGAATTCGTGGCTGAGACATGGTTTATATACAGCTAGGTATAGCACCATTCTTTGTGTGTCAATGTTCTTCCAGACAATAACGCTTCATAGGTACATACCCGAATACAGAATTTATGAAACGTTCGTTCATGATCGACCTCGTGCTCTAAGTCCTGGCAGGTACTTCGAAGTCCTAGTCATGACGAGCCATAGGCTTGTATGTTCAACCAGCACCACGTGTCTGGCATCGCTACGAAGGCATTGGGGATGCCGGCGAGGAACATCGGTCACCACCCGAGATACTAGCCCTTCCTAAAACATCTTCCAACCTCATGACAGACTATGCTTGCGTGAACAAGGCCCATTTACTGGTGACGATGGTCGGAGAAAGCTGACGCCGTGTTAAGGGACTATTTTCGACTGATGCTCCCTTGCTCGGTTCCGCACATCATGAAAACGTACCGTTTGGCGTCGAAGGATAGGCTTCATGATTTCTGACCATGTCATAGGCGTCATTCGTTCACCTCCACTGGACCTGGGCACTCGCACACCTATATTTTTGTACTCCATGACCGAACACCTCCGTCACTCAGAGAAGACGACTCGGAAAGCTATAAGAAAGGGGGGACTAAACCAGTAGGTATTCTCAAGCCCTCACAACTGTAATCATGTTCACTCATATCTCTGTCACAGCTCTCCTGGCTCTACCTCTCCTTGCCAGGGCCGCGGCTATCCCTGTCGTCGTTCCCCGTGACGATGATAATGTCATTACAAGCAGGCAGACTATTCCCGGCCTTCCAGCCCTTCCCATCCCGATTCCGGGCATTCCAGCTCTACTTGCGCCTCCCGCACCTCCCGCCATTCCAGCGCTTCCATTTCCGATCCCGACTCTCCCAGTCCCATTTCCAGCGCTTCCCGCTCCTCCCGCCTTTCCCGCCTTTCCCGCCTTTCCTCCCATTCCAACCTTTACCCTTCCAGTTGTTGCCCCTGCTGTTGCGAGAGGGGAGCCTGAGATGACGATCCTCCCATACCCTTTCTCTCCTGCACTTCCTACCGGCGCCCCACTCGTTTACTGTCGACGAGCCCTTACCGCACCGAGTGCTATTACGAGCGGGCAGCCTGAGGTTACGATCCTCCCATTCCCATTCCCAGTCCCTTCCACCGTTCCTCACGCCCCAGGCCCAGTCGTTCACTGTGGATGATTTCGTTAGTAACATTTTCTTTCAAGTTAATCATATGCTCACCTTTTTCTCTAAACAGAACGGTCTCGCTTCCCGGCCTCGAATAAGAGATCGGGGAAATGTTCGTGAATCGGAGCGTCTTATAATATGTTTCCGTTTGTCAGTCAAGTAAATAGTAGATCGAGAAAAGAATATTGCTGGATAGTAGCAAAAATGCCCATGACTATCAAATAATTCAAGCTTTCCTGTCATTGAGAGTTTACTGGGACGTGTCGACTGTTTGAAGGAGACGAAGTAAACCATGGTGAAAGCCATCGATCCGCCGGAATATTGATATCAAGCTCCAGTCCACGATGACCTGGCTGGCGGCTGAGTGTTGTCACTACCAGGGAGAAAATGTGTTGACATATAAGAATGGCATGAGTCCAACACGAAGAGAAGCCCCCGAGTGAAAAACGCAGCAACAAAAATATATTCTTACCCAAATTCTGAACGCTGAGCAGACACCATAATACCATTAATCCGTTTCAAAGGGGAGATCCGAGGTATTTATTCCCATTGCTGGTATTCCATGTACAGCATGAAACTAAGAATCGGACGATCGGTCTACATCTCGTCGCGGTAATTAGTCGCTAGTCCCCATACACGAAGATTCGGATTGAACGGGACAAACAACGACGACGCATAATCTATGTATTACGACGAACAGAAGATCGCGAGGAAGGATTTGTAATCTTACCTGGCCGAAATGTAGGAGAAAACTCAGACATTGCGTGAGACGAAGCGGAGGCCTGCATATGTCGCAAGTGAAGTAGGAAGATTTTTACCATCAAGAGTGGGGTCGCCGTCGTACTGAATGCGCCCCAGAAACAGGCTAGGGTTCGTAATGAGCAACGATGAACAAAAGCGAGGTAACCTCTTCATACAGATGAGTTGCCAGAAATCACAGAGCAATGTCCGCCATATCGATGCATCATCCGCGGCTTAAGCGCGCGCTATCCTACGGGCTTCAGACGATGATATCTGCGGCGTATCAGAAAAGACACAAAACACTGAGAAAGTCCAATACCTCAACTGTAGACAGATCAATTGAAAACGCAGCCAGGATGAGCGATTGAACAGTTAGCCAAACGTATCGGAAGCGTCCAGATACGAAATGCATAGTGACGAAGCGGTATTTCTTCCTCTAGTGACCATTAGAGTACAGCCTGTACAGGAAGATAGGCATGGTGGTAATACCGTCTTTGGTACATGGGCAGCGCAGTGCACCCAGATTAAAGCGAGGCAGACACACACAGCAAAGAAAGCCTTTCATGAATACCTCAGTGGTCGATGGTTTCAACCCCCGAGCTCTGACTATACTGGCGTATCAGCAGGCGTCAAAGGCAGAATCGAATGCAAGAGCGAACCAGTCAGCGATTGACCTCCAATGTCATCAACTCCTTGCATTACCGAGACCCTTGATCGTTTCCATGCTCAATTTCTCGCGACCAGGAAATATCGAGCCGGCCTACTGGTCCAAACAAGTTACATGACGACAATGGCGCGTTTCTGAGACGACGTCTTGTTGCTTGTTGCAGAGAACGTGGCTCTATTCGATGTGCCGCATTTGGGATTTATGGGCAGAAATGTCCTAGAGGGCGTCGGTCAACTTTTCAGCCGACCTTGGACATAAATCAGAGTTGCGTACCAGTCACCCAAACTGCCATCGTCGTCGAAGCTGAAGAGGCCGGCAATCGTGAAGGACAGTGAGAAGTCGTCGCAGTCGATGAGGAAGGGCTGTTTGGCGCTTACAAATAATCCCGGCCTTTCCCTTCCACCATCACTCGACGCGTCTTTTTCTATGGCTTGCCGTCGTATAGCTTCCGACGATGGTCACCAACATTGACAACCGCCGTGCAGAACTCCTGTCTTTATTTCGGTGAATTCATCGACATCATAATTCCCGACTCTGAAGATTCTCGTCATCAATACATCAATGGCAAAGACCACCAGACTAGATGTTGGGACGGGCCAGGTCTGTCTTGCTTGTCTTGCTGATATCCGTTACAGGTCTCCTCGCCCACCAAGTTCTCTATCCTATGCAAAGTCCCTTCCACCGGCATTCTATTTTTTTTTATCGAGGAGCACTATAGATCGACGGAAAATACTAGGCCCTATCTCGCTCATTGATAGACGATTAACCGACGATATACCTTCCTCGTGAACCGTTTGCACGCAAAAGCGATACCCGCTGTCCCTAGATAGACACTGTCGGTTGTTACACCAACACCAACACCATCATGCGAAGGGGTTTTTATGTCGTATCCTAATCCTCGCTTGTGTTCTCCTTGCGCGCGGGTTTTGGAGGCAGAACTGGTTCAGGAGCACAGATATTACGTCTACTACCTTGTTATTTTATATCACAACAGTTTTATCATAGCATAGTGAATGATATGTACTTCTAATTTGCGAATATAAACTCATATCCTCGACTATATCCACACCAAGCATGTTTCGTCAGTGTCTACACTATGATGCATCAGCGCCAGTCAGAGAGTCGAGCAACCTCGGTATGCCAACCGAATCAACTGCATTACTCTATCTCAATCTGCAACGTCAAGTGACGCACGTCGAGGCCAACTCGACATCACGTCCACGTGGGATTCTTCACTCAAATCATCAGCCCTATACGTTGCACAGAAAACAAGGGCCTCACTCATTTCACGGATCCGAATACCCAAGCCGCACGCAGATAGAAGACAGGTATTCGCCAGGGGATATCAAGTGCAAATCCGGGGAGGAAATCAACGCATAACCCCGTGAATGGATGAGAAAGCTCATGCATGACGGAAGCATAAACGACGTCCCGTGCATCGATATCTTCGGAAACTACTCCCAAGCTCTATCAGAACATCTTGTACCGAGTTGAACAAGATGCGGAGGCTTCGAGTTGACCAGGTTTAGGAGATGAAGCAATAGAAGCTTCAAGTTGATCTATAACCCGCCGAAGATTCACAGCTAAGATAAAAAGCAAAGGGATCAAGAAGTGAGTAAGTGCAAGCCGTACAACTTACCCGTATTCCGTAATGGGCGCGCCGACGATCCCATCGTCAGTAGCAAGGTTGGCGTTGAGGGCGCGAGAGTCTGGTCTGCAAAGAAAGTGATGTATTAGCTAGAAGAAGCCCTATAGTATAGGGCACGCATACCTCACACAGTCATTGCCCTGCCCATGAGCAGGCGACGCAGACTAAAGCACTAGAAAGCTCGCGTCTGGTCTTATCACCTGTCGATTTGATGGCGCGCTCGACGACCTGTAGAGACGGTGTGAGCGAGAACAACGAAATCGGGAGGTATCATGTACCTTTCTATACTGACAGTGCGCGAAAGAAACCCACTGCTGTCGCGACGCTCGATAGCATTGCATTATCGTAGTACATGCTATACCGAAGCCCAGGGTCAGAGGATTTCATGCTGAGAGTGCGGGATCTCGTGCCGCGAGGCAGGCCCCGTCTGCAGCAGTGCCTGGCTATTCCAAACTGCCCGTCAGCTCACAAATCCAGGAAGAACACGGGGCACATACCTGACACTACCCTCCAAGGCCAGAACACTATTAGTAGCCCATGCCTGTCGGCTTGCAAACGCACGGCCAACTTCCTCCGCATGCCATTCCTATCCCAAGTCCCGTTCGCCTTCCTCTGCCCGACTTGCTACGGACAAAAGGTCGATACTTGCTTTCATGGTTCTGTAGCAAACAAGTCAGCAGGAATCAATAAAACTAGTGACGAGACTTGCCAGTTAGACGATGAATCAAGTGCGATCATCTTGATAATCGCCTGCCATCACGTCCCATCGATGGTGCGTTCAACTAAAGACGGTGTCAGCAAAGAAAAACAGAACAGGGAGATATCACGTACACTACGCGAGCGGGTAGCGTTTGAGTAGCATCCGCGGGATCGAAAGCTCTGCGCGTCATGCACTATCTGAGCTTCTGGTGCTCTTCTTGCAGCGGCTTGTCGGATTCTCCATTCTTCAATTCCTCCAACGAACGGCCCAAAGTCATGGTGCAAAGCTTATTTTCTCCTCCTTCAGTCTCAGATCGACTCATGGATTCGAGTGAGACAGGATTCTAGTTACACATTCGTCAGCTCCGAGCAAAAAGGATAGTAACAATCGACGAGCCTTTTCCAGGATTAGATGGCCTAGGTGGATCTCGATGTTTCAATGCATGTTGCCCATCAACGTAGTGCTGGTAGATTTACTCTCGTGACGTTGAGAGTGAGAAGGATGATTTTGGCGAATCTAAGAATGTGTGTATTCCTGGCCCCTTGGTAGGCGTCCATTGGGAGGGAAGAAAAGAGAATGCAGGCCATCGAAAGCGCGGCCCGGGTCCGGGTACGCAATGTTCCCACGCCGCAATCGTGTTGACTTCAGTGCGTATCTCTCCTTGATCTCTTCCGAGTTGATATCTCGTCCCGTCTTGCTTGACTTAACGTCATGTGGAATGGCATACGGAAATCAGTGATCTCCCGGCCAAGGCGTTTGCCTCGACATCGTCTACAATACAAACGGTCGAAAATTGGCCGCCAGTGACAGAATTTCTTGCGGCATTGACCTACGGATCAGCCGTATGGGTCCAAGGTTCTCCATGGCTGGAGAGGTACCGTACGGTCAATTCCTTGTCGTCACACAGCAGAAGACATTCCGCCGTGGCTGATTGGGCATGGATTCATCAGTTCAAGGAGCGAAAGCTGTTGGAAGACGAAGAGGGTATGTCTGTCCGACTTCTAGCATCGCAGTAGAAAGCTCATTGCAACGTTAAGGCATCCATAACCCTATATCTGCCACCAACTTGCACTGATGATAGCGTCTTCTGTATCATGAATTATCTTGAATACACAGTTCGGTGTTTTCAACTAAAATAACCTCTGTCTTTGAACGCCGGCAACCAATTCTGACATCAATTTAAGGCGCTGCTTCTGAGATCGCTCGACGGACGTTATCCTTCTTGTTTGTCCACGGACAGGCCTCACCCTAATCTGAAGAGCGATGCACATTGGTTGTCGCTTCACTGAGGGACGACTTTGAATTCGACACAGGTGTTTGTAATTTGAAATGAAACTGACGATACGGAAAAGACCAGTCAATGCGCACCGTTTTCGCGTATGTTCGATGCCAGGGTTCTGCAATAACGTCGCACAGCAAGTACTCGGCAAAGGGAATGGAAACACGCTCTATGGCGAGAACTTACGCGTATTTCGTACCTTTTTATACTTCTTTAGCACTTCTGACTTTCAAGGTAGCCATCCCGCTCTAGAATCTAGTCAGCCAAAATCGATGATACGACGCTCATCGGCCTCACTAGCTCAGAGTAGAAGATACGGCGATCTTTGGAAGAGACACGGGAAATACGCTTGAAATGGAATGATGACGATGATATGTACAGAGGTCCTTCTCGGGCCAATGTTCTGTCGGCCCTTATATGAACGACGACAGACCAGACCGGAAAACGAACACAGGCCATACTTCCAGCTTCCTAGTTGACCACAAATTTACCCTGAGGAAGAAAACAGGTATGAGACTCGAGACTTTTCACCGTCCTAATGAGGTTTCTACTAGATATCAGATTTGCAAGTAAACCGTTATATATCAATAAGAGCTGAGAGTTTCTTCTGCTCAAACTATTACACGTCCTTCTCGCTACTCTGCAAGTTCAACTAGCGTCCTTATTGTCGAGTCGTCCCAGTACATAGATGCGGACATCCTGATATGTTCATTTCTTATATGATTCGTTCGACGGGGAATAACTACAAGGTATGCTAAACATTTCAAGAAGCGATGCATATAAACCTGATAACCTGCTTTTGAATAGCGCCGGATTCATCCTGTTCAGAATGTATGGCGAACAATTATTCACATTAAGCAAGGATGGTAATAGAAGCCCTTTTAGCAATGGACCGTGACACCAATGAATCCATTGAGGCTGCTTCCACGTTCATTTCGGCTACCGACAGCTTCTTTAGCCTCCCATCTAGCAATCTCCTCCCAATTACCCAGTGTATGCTGCTCGATTTGTCCGTGGTACCTAGCAAGGTGTATGAGCCATCCGGTATGGGGTATTGATGGCTGACGGTGATCTCGAAACTACACTCCGTTCCAGTGTCATCTTTGACAACAAGCTGTCCGACCATATAACGCATCCCCTCCAGGTCAAGCTCCTTCAAGGCGTGATCGACAAACTTCCAGCGCCACCAGGATGCAGGCACCCGCAAATCCAAACCCAGAATTGGCACATTCGGCAAACTCCTTGCAAAATGACTCCCAAACTCCTCGGTAAGCACCTGGGTCAAGTTGTCGGCAAACTTGTCAGCAAATTTCTCATCAAACTTGTCCGCAAGCCTCTCGGCAAACTTCTTGCCAGACTCAACTTCCTCCTTGGAAAACTCCTCGGCAAACTTGTAAGTAAACACCTTGGCATGCTTCTTGGCAAACTGGGTAATCGAGGCAAACTCCTTGGCAAACTCCTTCGCAAACTTCAATCCTCGAACAAAGGCCAGTTCAATAATGTATCCATTGTAGTATGCATTGGCATCTGTCTTGCCATCCTGATTCCAGCAACCAATCTGCAGATTTGAGTGGTGTTGCCCTTGAGGTATCTCCGTCATGACCTGCCTCCATGATGGTTGCCAAGTTTTGGTTCCATCACCAGGTTGGGGATACAGGAAGAGCAGATCCCACTGGCACTGGTGTGCTGTCACATCCACCAGCAATGACCATGCATCCTCCTGAGACTGCTCTCCATAGTATGCTGGTATAGAGTCTGAATGCAGAAGATATGCCATACCTGCAACTTTGTCCACGGGATTTGTCGACATCCGGTTCCGCATCTGTGACAGCACATCATACACACGATGTTGACCATGTATCCTTTGCAGCCTTGACAGTTTCTCCTCAAACTCGACTCGTATATCTTCATCGCCAGTGTCTCCACCAATGATCATGTGCTCGCTGATCTCCTGCAGGGTCCATGCACGTTTGAACCAGTCATTCTCCCAGAAACCAGCGGGCGATGAAGTTAAAGCCTGTCCCAGCCCGCGCAAATAACACACCACTTTATCGGCTCCGGCATACACGGATCCGATGGTGGGTACATCCACCTTCCACTCCTCTGCACGCAGATACTCCATTGGCCCGCCTTCCTGTCTCAAACAAAGCACATCCAACCAGACATACTCTGCACCAAGACTGAGCATCTCGATCCGGATTAGATCCAAGCTCGTGTCTTTAGGGATCGGTACGGGCCATTCACGGCTATTGATGGCTGTCGGCATGTCCTCACGCCAACTTTTGTCCATCCAAGCATGTGATATCGCCCACGGCCTTCGTCGGGCGACGCACCATGGCACCACCCGATTACTATACAAATCCCATACACGTCGAGGGGGCACATGCGGGTAGATGATTATGTCATCGACAAGTACATCTTCCAGCATCCTTCGGTACTGCACGTCGCGTTCAGATAAATCATCTACCGTGGTGGTCAGGCTGCCATACCAAAATGGGCGGAGACGGGCGTATGCGGTGCCAAAGTCATGTTCCTTCAAGATGCAGTCCCCAAGAATGGAGCGTACGCCTGCAGTGCCCAGAGTGTATGATGTACCGAGGATGGTGTTGAACTTCTCTAAGAGTTCTTCTGATGAGGTCGGTACAGAGAGTGTCGGCGAGAGCGGATGATATGATGGGTTTCCTGCCAGTGTACGACCGTTGCTTGGGCACTCGTGACCCATAAGAGGTGATGGTGACTTCAGGAAGGCTCTCATACTTGAGGAGTGCCTGCGTTCTTCGCTATACATTATACATTATTTATTGTACGTCTTTTGATGATTTTGCATGCTTACATCTTTATCGCTGCTGTTCATGAGAATAACATCCTCATAATAGCGCCGAAACCATTCGTCCCGATCCATTTTCAGTATCCCTGGTCATAAGAGAATAAGAATGTGCAATATCGGAAGTAAGTAACACAGGCACGTACTATGGCAAGTTTAGGAAGTCGGTGGGGTGTGAAAGTAAGGTGTGGTTGCAGCAAAGATGTACCCCCAAAGATAGATAGATAGATAACCGGACAAGGTCCCAAAAAGGAACGCCGGGGTTCTGTGCCGCCACTAAACGTGTCACAGACTATAACACCCAAAGGATTAGGCGCCATGCTCCACAAAGCCGGCGCCATTAAGATGGGCGGTTATAGCAGGCGGTCATGCGTCACTGCTAATGACGTCGATGGGTGTTTGATACACGCTGTAAACTTCTCTGCCATCTATTCTCATTATCGTAATTCATGGATTTACCCATCGTGAGATTGCGCTCAGGGCTCGGGTTTACCCAATCTTGACGTTATCAATACGGCAGACGTTCCCGCAAGTTGCTGTACACTGAGAATCACCGATGGCAGAATCAGCTTCTTGTCCCTCAGAATAGAACGGGTTGCCTGCCATAAATTACCGGCGATGGCCTGTTCAGCGAGTCCCGACTGGGAAAAGGTGAGATCCACTGCTGTTGGAGGCTGGGTCACGACGGTCATTATTTCGGTCGTAGAGGTAATGAGACGGCGGATACTATCCGTCGCCAGCATGCTCTTAAAGCCAGTCGCGCTTTGAGTCCCGAAAAACAAAAACAATTCCTTCTTCGTCCTAACCCTAAATAACATCAGCCATACAAGATAGAAAAGACAGCTTGACTGGACCCACAGAATACTACCTGGGTGTTATCCAAGTTCAAGCGTACGGCTGTAAATCTCAGGGACCTAGCAAGGTGTCCAAATCCGTTCGTTGTGTCACTGAGACGATTGGGCGTATCCGAATGCTTGAGCCGATCGATAAAGTGCAGAGGTGGCCAATGGTGGCGGTAAGAACACCCATGTCGACGACTTGAAAACTGAGATTTCCCGACAACAATGAGAGCGATAAGATATCGGAAAGCAGAAGAATTTGATTGACTCTAGCAGCGTACGAAAAGTAAATACTAGAAAGCCAGCGCCAAAAGTCGGAGAGGCACCAGGAAGTTGCAACCCACCATTGATAACGTGCTGGAATGTAAGTAATGTCAGCAAAAGAAGAATCGAGGGAAGAGAAGTATGTACTATAAGGAAGTTCGTTCAGATCCCTCCCGAGACCTCCACGGCTTAGAATTCAAGGTTCACGTTGCCCGCACTCATCTGGTGCTGTTATCACCGCCAGGAAATTGGGGCGAGTTTCGAGTGAATGGCCGTAAGCTAGAAGACATACATCGCCAAGGACGTCTCACTCCAAACTCCAACGTTGGGTTCATCTTTTCGGTACGTGTTGCAACTCAGCCGCAACGGCTGTCAAAGAAGACGGCCCGGTGGAACAGCGTCGAGTTGGACCAATACTGCTTTGTGAAGGTTGACCATTCCTCAGGAGCAATTGATCCTAAACTAGATTCAATGAACGAAGATGAATTGAAAGTTTTGAAAAAACATACCACGGACATAGCTGGCGTCTACGCCATATGTCATGGACTGATTATGAAGGAACTATTAGCCCAGCGCACGGTCAGCACAAGGACTCTGTGACGTACTGTAGTGCTTCCCTTTCGTACAAACGTATAGCTGCAAGGATATAAAGCGGCATCAACTGAAAAATCGAGTCTCAATATGACACGAAATCAGAAAAAAATGAAGGTAACATACCCCTTGCCTTCGGGCCTGTGAACATTTGACAATCCTGCACGCAGTCTGGTCAGCGAACGAAGTCGACGCACAGACTTGGCAACATACCTCGAAAGCGACCAATGTCCCTCGGGAACCAAACCACGCTGTAGGATCTCCTTCTCCAGTTACGATCCTCGCCCGCTTTGGAGAATGGCTGTCGAGCGACCACAACGTCAAAATGCTCGCTAGTTGTATACCACTGAGCTTGTCTGCAAGGATGGAGGGATGGAAAGACCTGAGTCGTAACGATCTTGGATGGGAGAGCGTGTTCAAAGATCAGCCTTCCTACACCATACGGCAACGTAGCCTCCAAGAGTCCAAACCCTCCGCCGCTGCAACAGCTCGTAACGTGCTGGCTTCGCCTTTTCATGCGTCTTTGTGCCGGAACGTAATACGATACATTTTGGCGGTGCAAAGTTCGACCCACCCTGATGGATGTCATAGGCTGCAGGAAAGGTTGGTCAAGGATACACAAGCATAGGGTCAACAACGTACCTCGTAACACTACACCTCGTTCCTTCGACGTGGATGGGTCGTCTCCTTGAGGCAGGCACTGTCGCCAGAGGGAAAAAGACAAGGGATTTTGAGGTTCGTATCCAAACCTGCTCCCAGGATCGGAGTGTATTAACGGTACAGTCCTCCCCGGAGCGCGATAAGTACGCTGTCTTGGTGCAATCCTAGTCCCGCATAATAAAGTTGAGGATAGTGCCAGTGAGAGACCGGAGAACCGCATGGATGGGATCAAAGGGAAGACGCGAAATGCTGGCGGATCTCGGTGAAAAAGTCTGTTAGCTATAGAGGAGCAAAATAAGCATCGACATCTCACCTAGAATTCGGCACGAAACTCTTTTACACGCCCCTGCACATCCGAGTAGGGACCCCAAATTATCTGATCACCCTCTTCTTCCCAGATTCGCCGCCGTACCCTGCATCGAGCTCGCGGTACTACACTGTCCTTAAAATTATTGGGTTGAATTTGTGCTGAGTTGAGGTCTTTCTTCGGACGAGATGTTTATCGCTGACGCAGGGACATATAGAAAGAACGGATTGCTGAGGAAGGAGAGCGATGAGCATTGGAGGGAAGAGAATCGACGCGAGAGTTTCGAAGAGTTGTTTGGTCATGGCCACAAACAAACCCTGCCTTCCCTCTCGCTACCACCACCACGGATCTCATGAACGTCCTCGATGTCGCTCTCAATGCTCGAGCTTGCCATATATCATGTTCGCCTAGCTCATCACAGCGGCACTTGGAAGCTGACAAGAGTCGGTAGAGTCGATGACATTTGAGGCTAGTAGGCGATTCATTTCGATTACAGGACGTCGCCCTTGACGTTACCTTTTACGATAGGCATACACGCACACCGTGGAGAGTGTCTGACCACCTCCGACATCGCTGTTTTTATATCTCAATAAAAGGATGAATCCACGCTCACCTTGTACTTGGGATAGAGAAGTCTTGGCATGCATTGATCAGGTAGGCTTCCCTGGACCTTTTCCAATGTCAATGTTGGTGCTGAATAAGACACAAGCTCTCCGTTTCATGGTCCAGTACAAGCTGCTTTTCGACGCTGGAGGATTTTCAAAATCAGGTTGTTGCAAAGAGGGCGGGCGGAGGTGGCCATAAACCCACAGTGACACTAAATGGCGTATCTTGATAGTCAGAGTACTATGATCGGGTGCTAGTGAGTCTTCGAGTACTTCTGGCATTTCCTTGGTTAGACTTTTTGCTATTCCAGATAACCGAGCTCACCGATGTGATAGAACGAATGGTATTAACCGTCCCGGAATCACGCTCTTATGCTGTGGTTGCGATACTTCCGATGCTGGCCAAAGCTATCGAAGTTCGAGGACGCCTTGGCGGAGCAGAGTGTAACGCTATTAATTGTGATTCGCTCTGTAATCGTTCAGTTTCGTCTTTGATCATCAATTCTAAATTACACTCAAACTCGCATCGTTGATGTCGATCAGAAAAGATCTCATTTTTTTGGCATACCAGGGCGAATCTGGCGAAGAGTACCAAGCCCTATACAGACTAGTCAGCCTCTTCGACAGCAGGATGTGTATCCCTTCGGCCGTGGCCGGGGAGCGTCAATGTCGCCGTGTGTATAAGCTTCTTTCATTTTTCTCTGTTCCGGGTACTGCTGTTGCGACTGGGAGCTCTATACCTGTCTCGGTGTAGTGAGCTGCAGCTGTGCTTCGACAGCTAGTTGTCGTATTATCATATATGCTTCGCTGATCTTACTTGTTCTGATATACGTTCGGCACATCTCTCGGGTAGATGTTACTGCGCGCCTGGCCAGCCTCACCTTACTTGATGGTATGGAGCTCAAAGTTGTCACTACCCATGGTCCGTCGCATCAGCAAGAATTACTCCGCGCAAAGCGCTGCAAAAGCACATAACCAAGAACGGTTCTTTGGTGCCTTACAAGTAAACACATGTCCTAGCTAACAATTGGGGGTATCCATAGAAATCGATCCCAGCCTGGAATTCCCTGAGCCATCAGACGGTGGCATAGACTCAAGGATCTCCGCTAGTTCATCAGCTGTAATCAGTTCCATCCTATCGGCCCAGTCACTCCTCCGACTTTTATGAATGAGTTCCTTCACCATTTCCATTCTCCGCGGGTATCTCACCATCGTTCCTTCAACCTTTTCTACCACGCAGTCATACATCTGCAAGCATCGTGTCGAGTAATTGCTGAGAGCCAATAGAGCGACGGAGGACAGCAGCAAACATGCGATGAGCAAGCTCCCCGCAGTCGATGCATTACTAGCAAGAGCTGCAGATGCATAGACCAACAGCGTAGCGACCCCTATGCCAAAGCTCTCTTTGGCAGTCTTATCCCGCAACCACTGGCCTGCTGTCGCCGTCTTGAGGTCATTTATCGACCCCTGCAAACGGACCCAGCGATCCTGACTGAGGAGCACGAAGAGGTCAAGATATCCTTCCTCTTTCGCACCCTTCCAATCCTTTCGACTTCTCCGCTTTATAACGACGACGTTGATGGTTCTAGCGAAAATAAGCATCCCGAGGACTATTAATCCCCACCAATCCCTGATGGCTGCAAGGAGCGCGACGATGACAATGGTCAAGATCGGACAAAGCAGGTATAGTAGGGCTGCACGAGCTCCAGCGGCGAAGATGGGGGAGAGATCGATACTGTAAAGAGGTATTTTAAGTGTGTTGCAGGAGCGAGGCTTTAAAGATACCCTAGCAGTGACAAGGCAGCCCGTACGGCTGATGTCCTGTAGGTATCTGACTGTCGCTGGATTTTCGACACGGAAAATGTTTCCAGTCGTCATCGAGCCGGTCATCGGAAACTCGCCGCGATTGACGTCGTCAGCAGACTGCTGTGTATGCATTCCTGGTGCAAGGACAAGAATGTCGAGGTAAGATGCCGTTCCCATTAGGGCTGTCTTCAAAGCGACAGCAGAGAGGTCTGCTAGGGCGACAAGCCCCGCGGCATCGAGGGTGACGGGTCCTGGGAGAGAGGAAGTATTAAACATAACGAGAACGTGTCGAACGTTGGGGAGACGAGAACGGTTTAAAGTGAGGATCAGACACAGAGCTCCCAGATTTTAAGTACGAGATGCTGTTGTGTTAGTTCTCGGGGTCGGGAATATGTTCCCGTAGTTTTAATCTTACGGGTATCTGTTTCCCACATAAGAGCACTGAATTGACATGTCTGAGTTGATACTCACCTGGTTCATTGATGAGCAACCCTTCCATCAACCGCAAAGCTGTGGTGTCTGTAACACTCGAGCGAGGAGAAGAATCATGATCTTGTGTTTGCGACGCCCGAAGTTTTAATTGTTAGTGAAGCAATTACTATTGCGCGCTTTCAGTGTTACGCATGAACCTGAAGCAAAACCAGTCAAGGCCTGGGTTAAAACCAAGTTTAGGAATGAAGACCGCGATCATCAACTAGTTATTCGAAGCTGACTAGGGCTTTTGGATCCGACTAGAACAAGAATCAAAACAACTCTCCCTTGAATGTGAAGGTCTACCTCGCTCTAGCGTGCGAATCCGTATATATCTATAAGTTTCAGAGCGCTCAGGCGCCATAATGCTACTTGCAGGCAAAGCTGTATCATGTGTGCTGGGAATCGCCTTGAGTAGCGTCCTCCGCTCTTGATAATTGTATAGAAAGTGCGAGAAGCTGTTAAGCAGTAATAAGCACTGCCTACGGTGCTTCACCCTGGTGTGGTGGGCATCCCGTAAGCTGTAACAGAATTTACGGCTGGAGGGCGAAATTGTTTATGGGTGAAACGAATACACTGTTATACGTTTTATCAGACCCCGGACCATTGGACCCTCGCAAAGTTGTGCCAAAAATTCAACATACATTCGAACAGAGGACACTCAAATTCGTGGCGACGAGATGGAGCCTAATAAAAGCCTACTGACAGGAGAGTCCAGAGATGGTAGAGCTGGGCGGGTCTTCAGAGTGTGAGGCAGCAAACGTAGAGTTCTGGAGATGACTACGCTGGTCGAAGAGAAGGGAGTGTCGGCTAATCGGTCCGTGTTCCGGCCAACTTTTCTATCTGATCTCTTCGATATGCTCTCTACCCAATGGTCCTCCGAATACCGGGATATGACCTTTTCACCAAGGGTAGCACGGTGGAACAGCCCCGTGTACGATCGTCAATGATACAAATCCAAAGACGGCTAGCTCAAGTTTAGGACATCCAATGATTCAAGTTCCATTGTTCCAATCATCCAAACTGGTCAATGGTGTGTTCGTACGTGTTGCACCTTTTTGTCACAACTATGCTCTATTAAAGTTTATAGGCGAACAGGGATCGGAGACGACTTTGTCGTTAACTCTTATCCTGCGGGACCAACCGGGGTACACTTTCGCCTTCTTGCCTGTCAGTGGCTTATAACTAGACTGCCTGGTCGAAAGCTACCAATGGCGTCTTCTCAACGTCAATTTGGAGTCTCGGCACACGTATAAGACTGGTATCTCCATTCCCTGACTGACTTTTCCCTACCTTTGTATACTTTACAACTTTCTATCTCAATTGATCAGTTCAGCCTCCTAATTCATTGCGCTGTTAATGCTTCTGGCCTTGGTATGCAGGACTTGTTGATGTTCAGTACTAGCATTACGTCGCGGGCTATGCTACTAAGCACGTCGATCGACTTATGATTGAAGCGACACCAGCGTCTTTCGCAAAAATTTACTCCCGTGCTGTAAAAGATACATTGTTCTTCTTCACAGCATCATACAGCAATACAATCGGCAGATCCTCACTTCACGGCCGTATCCACGCCTTGTATTCCTCATCAGCATCAACTACACACCCCCATGAACTTGCTCCCTTCCTCCTTTCCTCATGTTTGAATTCCACCATTTTCGCGAGCTTCCTCTCATGTTGACTATCTCAAGTCCCATAACCCTCGAAGCCGCAGGGCTTCTCGCTCTCGTAGACCTCCCCGCTGTCACACTGAGGACGGCACTAGTCGGAGGAGCCTGCTTCCTCGACGTGCTCGTCCTGGTACCGGGCATGCACAAACAACAGTGTGCTGATAAAATCAACCGGGGAGAATTTCCTACAACCGGCGCGATGACCAGTGGATATGTATTTCGCGTTGAAAATCCCGCTACTGTGAGCTACCTGCAAAGTATTGGCCAGACCGGACACCTTGTCACGGCCCGGGTGTCCCAAAATCCTTCCCAGAACACCGATGTATCCCTCCCAAAACGCGTGATCCAGTCGTTGTTCGTCGCCGGAATTCCTGCGACTATTCTGTACTTCCTATGTCCGATATCAACGATAACGGTGGTCGTGTTGCTATGCGTTATCGGGGATTGGTGGGGAATTGGAGCGCTAGGGATGTTCGTTTCAGCCAGGCTGATCAATGTGATCGTCATCAAATGGAGGAGTCAGCAAGGATGGAAAGGTGCTATAGAGACAGGCGACGGGGATCTGCTCATCCTGCTGAGCCAGGATCGTTGGGTGCGTTTGCAGGGGGCGATAAACGATCTGAAGGCTGTAACGGCAGGCCAATGGCTGCGGGATCTTTCAGCTCCAGAGAACTTTTCGGTAACGTTCGCCACGATGATGGTCTATTTATCCGCCATCCTCGCCTTTAATGCATCGATAGTAGGAAGCTTGCTTATTGCGTGCTTACTACTTTGCTCTGTCGCCCTCTTAATCCTGTGCAATTCGTTGACTCGATGTTTGCAAATGTACGACTGTGTCGTGCAAACGAAAGGAGAGCCAGAGAAGTACAATCGGAGGTTGGACATGGCGCAAAAGCTGGTTTTGGAGAGCAAGAGGGACGATTGGGCTGTTGGCATGGGTTTAGTTCATCCCAAAGTTGGTTCAGCCCGTCGACCCGTTGCTGTGTGATCAGTGAGTCTACCGTTGCAAATTGTTACGGAAAATGAATTTACCTATTGAGAAGGGCATAACCCTACAAAATGACCTCCTCACTCGTGTCTCTCCTCTATCCGGTCGACTCTCTCGTATTCGTTATGGGAAAACGATCGGTACCGTAGTGATAACCGGGATAAGCACACATTCTTGCTGCTATCGCGCTGTAGTAGACTCGTTAGAAGGAACCAATAGAAGTTTTGATGAGACTCACCAGTAGGGCGATGAGTCAATCGCGGACCAGTCAGTCTTGATAGTCGTCACTCGAATCTGGGCTTATCGCCAGCCATTCGAGCGGATCCGTGGTACCCTCGACGAGCTGTAACTATGGCGTCAGCGAGAACAACGGTATTAGAAGATATCACGCACCTCTTGCTACGCCATGTGAACGGCTGGGTGGACGGACATGCGTTTGAATCCTCAATCTCCGTATCGTGAACATCATCCCCTCCATCGCGACCCTTTTCGCTGTTCAAACGTTTATTGACGGCTTAGCACAGTGGCTGCTGGGACATTCCTAAGCAGAACATGTGACAGCGTGTACGGCAGACTCGCTGGGACACGGCGGGCTGTCTAGGCGCAAATTCAAAGACGTAAAGGGAGGAAGATCCATATGAAGAGATCAGAGAAAAAGACACGGGATGCTGGTGAATCTAGGTGAGTATGCTAACCGGAGAGTGAGAGCGAGCATTGGCAGCTCACCTATATGTGATGCCAAAAGCGAATTAAAAGATGTCTCGTACACTGAGGTGGTTGTACATCCGAGTACGGGTCACAGATGCCGTCCCGCATCTCGCTCGCCAGAACGATGCAAATTCGACACTTTGTTTGGAGCTCGTTCGAACGAGACGCAAATTGTCAACCAGGGGAAGACACTTGAAGAGCGGATTGCTGGGAAGAACGAAATCGTCGACGTCATGTCATTTGTCGTGGTCTCGTTCAGCCGCGTGCTGCTTCTCGTCTAAGAGTTCATCGTAGGAGAGCCTTCAGCTGGATGTCTTGATGGTGAAGGAGATGCTGGTCAGAACTATTGTCAGATAACTACAAAGATAGAACATACTTTTTATTCCCTTGCTGTTGGTTTCTCAGAATCGTCCATGACCCCCTCCGCCTGTACGATGGAGAATTTCTTCTAGATCCTGCCATTGCCTCCCTGTACTTGTACCAAGCTCAACGTCGTCGACCACGAACAGCGTCTAGGTGCCTCGTTCTGTCCATGAGACAATCGAGCGCGTCGTAGCAGTTGATCGCGTACTAGTTGGCCCGGTGTGCAATGATTTCTTAGGCTTCTCGATGAGTGAGTACCTTCATCAGTGTGTACTGGAGACGTCGCACTGTCCGTCGAGGGTGATGATGGTAAGAGTTGAAGGAACGTGGGAGCTGACACAGATTCCACTACGCCTCCCTCCCACGTGTCATTTAAGTGAGCGACGTCGAGGACGATATGGAAGCAATGAAGGGGGGTTATATTAATGATACTACTGGCGTACAAAGAGTAAAGCTGGAATCAAAGGACGTCAGTCTGAGAAGACCCAGGGAAGATAAACGACGTACCATGCACAAAGAGCCACTCGACGTCGAACACCACACCCATGCCATCCGTCTCTTTGTTCAGCTGCACGAGATGAAGCTGAAGGACAGCGTCGAGTTCAGCCATCCACATCTTGAAGGTCGGCTTTATTACTCAGAAATCGTCGATAACACGAGAATACCGCGGATCTTGGACCAAGTTCAGTGGAAAAAAGGAAGCTGAAGCCAACATGGATGGCGTAGATGTGTCGCAAATCATTAATCGTCCTAACTCGCCTATGTTGGGGTTGTTGTAGCTCCGGGATGGCGCGCAGCATGATGATCTTGCACGTCGGAATATCAGTCGTAAGACTCTGATTAAAGGGAAACACGTTGTCCACGCTCCTAGGCATCAGTTAGACTCTAGAGGTGTTGAATGTCGATAGAGGCATACCAGGTGAAGAAACGCGTAACTACACGATTTTATCCGAGCAGATAAGAATTGAGAGGATAAGATACAGCAAGCGGGTACTGAAGGTGAGAAATAGCGGGGTAAGACCTTGGAGGAAGTGGTTAGAAGGGAAAATGGAGTTGATTCGTCTTTGGGAGGAACGTGGTCCGGCAAGTCGGCAAATTCCTTTTTTCTTCGATTGCCGGCGTACGTTCTGATACCCACCCATCCTTCCACCTCTCCCAATTATGTTCAATAGATGTCACACCTTCCCTCTACCAACACCGCGTATCGCGTTCCCGCAACAATATCAGCATGTCACACCAATTTTGCGCCAAGACCACGAATCACGTTCGAGATGAACGGGACGACCACTGAAGTACTGACGGAGGGTTGGGGCAACTGGTTGGAGGAAAGAGTATGGTCGATGCTCGTCCAGCGCGCCCCATGACCTGGACGCATCAATCAACGCGGCTCTCGATTTCCCTGCAAAGCAACGCGGGATAGAGAGAACTGGGGGATATTGACGTACGCTACCTATGATGGTTTTCGTTGGCTGGGACCATTGTCGTCGAGCTAGCACGGAGGACGAAGAAAGGTACGTCTTTTCTGTGGAGCCCTTGACTTTGATGGTTGACTTCACTACGCCAGATCCGCGGCATCCTTATACTAGCTTTTCCCTGAGGGCAGCACCAAATTCGAACCTCCACAAAGTATCGTGTTCCGGCAACCAGGACCCATGGAACAACCAAGATAGCGTCGTCGCGCAGAAGCTTGGTTCCGTGCGAAGCACCGTCGACTACACCCTAATCTCATCCACCATCTCTACATAAAGTTGTTCGGCCATTCTCCAAAGTGGTTTGGGATCTCTTGCATTGGATTCGAGGTATGGCATAGAGTTTGTGCATGGACGTCTTTTGCTAATTACACTGCGCGAAGATCACGGATGGCACTCGCAGGCCTGACTGCGAGATTGCTCCATGCTTTTCTGTACTGCATTTAATGCTGCTTCATATCATTTTGCAACGTGACGGAGTTGATCGGGCCTACTCCTACATTTCTTCGACTCTTACTCTCATCGTCCTCAACAGCCTCGCATCGACGGCGCCTACTTTCTCCAACTCACATGCGAAACCGCCACAAGTGACCAAACGAAGAGTATCAAATAGAAATTCGAGGCTAATTCGACTGTTCTGCTGAAGGCACGCTCAATCGTCTCAGCGACGTGATGAACAGCTTCTTGGCGGATACGTGAGCTGTCGGCGCTCAATTTCCTTGTCTGCAGTGGCTAACACGCTTCTACATAGATCCGCCAGCATCCTGCTCCCATCCCTTCAATGCACCAACTTCAGCCTCAATAGATGGGGCTACGATTACGTCAAGACGATGGCAGCGAGATGCGAGAGCTGCGGCTTCTGATTGCGTCAAAGGATGGCCCTTTGCTACACGAGGAGTGGATCTTGGGTAAGGCGTTCATTGTTCGATCGATCCTCGCTAAAATCCTTTCTCCTCTCCCAGGCCTTGCCTTTCCTTCTCTTCGCGGCAGCAAATACGTCGAGCCGGCACCAAGATTTTGAGGCGATTTTCAGATCGACACAGGGAATTTGGAGGAGAGGACGCTTCCGCCTAAACAGGAGCTGTCCATGTCATCCACAGCCCGCCTCCCGTCGAAGGGCTCTCACGCACTCTGCTAAGAATGGCCATCCAGTACCGAGTTATCAATGAAGGCTGTGAGGAGGATCATTATGGAGGAGACGTGTTTGACGAAAATGGCACGGTCACGGTCTTGTCTTCTAGCATGAGAGGTGTGTGCTTAGCACTCGAGTTGTTGTCTTCTGCTACAATATCGAAGTCAGTACAAATGTGATCTCTCGATATAAACCTTGCAGACAGGAACGGCGTGTAGCTTTACGAGGTATGTTGTTGACTCTCCGCCCATGCATCCGCACCTAAACGTGTTCTCAGTCTGTGAACTTCATTTCCAACATGGACGCTAGCCATTGTCTGGTACGTTTATCTTTCAATCCAGCTTTCTTTCCATTGACACTGGTCTATATTAGGATTTATGGAATACAACGTGTAGTCAATCATCGATATTTCTCAGGGAACAGCATGATCTCCACCTCTACTTTTCCTGGTCGCCCTAGTTATTCTGACCATTTTCATCTCCGAAAAATCGCCCGAGCAACGTCTATATTGAATGGCAAGTGCCAGGACCTTGACCATACTTTGCTGCTCGTGTCGGACATCTTCAGGAGCAGTGTCTTAGAACATCAATGAGACAGACCTTGTCGGAGCTCTCGTCGATTTTAGACGACTACATCGCGTTTAGGCGAGGGCCGACCTGGACCAGACGAGGGCCACAGACGTAAGCCTTTACTTCGATACATGATGATCGTTGCTGAGATGCGTATACAGATTTTGGATTCATGGATGGCATAATTCAACCCGCCGTCAAGGGAATTACAAAGCCACCTCCACCACGCCCGCTATCTCTCAATGCTGGATCAATCTTATCGTCCGAGAAAAACTTTATCCATAGAGACCAATAAGTGCATTGATTGAATGGCTAGTTCCAGGTCTTCCATCAAATGAATCAAGTGGTGCCAGAGCTTGCTAAGATTTCGATTTTTGAGTCTGGGTGTGATCCCTCTCGAGGAGTAATCCGCTCTATTAGACGCTCGTATACTTGGAGATAGGAAGATTGTATGTCGATTATCTGAGAAAATAACTATGTGAAGAATTGACCCATGATTACAGGAAGCTTCCGTCGATCTTGTGCCGTTATTTGACCTGGCGATGGTTTCTACTAAGAACAACAACTTCAGCCACCGACATGGCGGATGAAGTCGTACGGATCGGACTCGGTGTCCTCTTACTGCTCACACGGCTCTCGAGGGGATTTCTCCCCAGAGAACACAGCGAATCATTCGCGATGGTAACCAGAATTAAAGCCGAGAGGTAAGGAAGGAGAGGTCAGCTCGACCGTTTTTGAATGCGGAAGGCCATACTCGACGCCGTCCTCCATCCCCTTGACGACCGTTGCGACTGAGGAAATAGCCGACATGCAAGTCCTTGGTGGGATGTACGAGCGATGTACGATATGTTTATTATTTAAATGAACTTTGCTTATGGTATGTCCTTTTTCTCCACTGGTCTTCCTGCTGACGTTCCTTCATTCCAGCACGTCGTCGCGATAGGTCCCTAGAATATGGGGTTTCCTTTCTCGTTGGGACGACGTCTTGACCAGAGACTATGCCCGGCCATTGCACGAACGGAAATGGCCACCTCTTATTCAAGCGACGATGCGTACCTTCGGAACGGGGATGTTACGATCGTACAAGCTTCCATGATTGTTCGTAGTCTGGCAGGCTTTCCTCCTGGAACTGCAAGCATTTCTACAGAACTTCTTGACAGGACTTTTATCTCATTTCATACTTTCTCGTCTATTACTTTTTGTACGCTAGTAGTATCATTGTGTGATATAATTCTCTTCCATTGCGATTCCATATGTCCTCACTGTTACTCCCGTGGAAGGGGGTGTAGTTAGATGGGAAGGACAAGATTCGGACCTTGACTATGAGGAAGGAGACGCTCGCCTCGATAGATGGTGACGTCGAGGTCAGGTTATTCCTGGCTTGGCGCGTGGTGGTTGTTTGTTGATCATGATCGATGATCTCCCACGTTGCCCACTTTTCTTCATCACTTACCGTCATCGCCCTCGACGGCGACGTCATTTTCTAACGCACCAGTTGACAAAGGTCTGGCACCCGTATGTCCGACTCAAGCATTCTTCTGAGGACGCTCCCAATCGTCTCAGTGGTGTATATGTGTACGACCTGTGTTGCATTATGAATGAATTTCACTGCAGGTGTGCAGACTATTTGTACTTACATTTCCGTGGCTCAGAATTCACGCTCTTTTGCCCAGATTCTCTTCCGAAGTCCGTCGAGGAACGTCCTCAAATCAATCCGGCCCTATCCTTCCTTCTCCTCGCATCTGTGTCTGCCTTACGGATACGATTTACTGACATCGAGTCGGTGCCAAGATTTGGATCGAGTCTACGGACCGTGTTCGAGGCAGGAATGCACACGAACACTGGATGGTCCACAAGAATCTTTTGTTCGCCCATCTCACAACTCTCTTCCGCATTTCAACCTATCTTCCGTGGAACGACCACTCTCAGAACCGACGACCTATACTTCCATACAATCCTGCCTCCGCCTTCTACGTACCAGGAAGATCTGGATATATTGACTGGGTCTGGCCAGCCATCGAACCCTTTTACCATTGGAGCTGCCACCAGCCCAACTTCCGCGCGCGAAGTCAGCAAGATTTCAAATTGTGGAGGAGATAGATGTATGGTTGGTGTAGCGGGATGGATATTGCCGTGGGGTGTGTTTGCGTACTGGAGGCGGCGTCCGAGACTCAGATCTTTGCGCCATCTGTCGTCCTCCTCCGTGTCCTCAGGAGACGGAAAGTATTGTCCAGGGATAAGCGAATAAAAAAATTCCAGACACGACCACCATTCATATAGCACTGCTTTCTTATCGCGCCTATCTACCACGTCTATTCACGTTCATCAGACATGCCGACCGACAAGGCAGCTCGCTACGCGCGTTTTGAAGGAGGATGGACGGTCATCAGGCAGGAGTTGGTCGACTACATTACGGGCGAGGGCATGCTCAAGGATGCGATTGAGTGGTACGAGCGGGTGAGAAACCTTCAGGCGAAAAAGGAACCGAGCTCATTATGATCACAGAACCCCGACTACAACGTCTCCGGAGGCAAGCTGAACCGCGGCATGTCTGTCGTCGACACCGCCGAGATCATCAAGGGATCCGCTGACGGACAACGAGTACCCAAAGATTGCCGTGCTCGGCTGGGCTATCGAGCTCGTGCATCCAACCTTCTGTATCTTCCCTGCCTGTCGTTCTCACCTGCCCACTCACAGTTCCAAAATTTCTTCCTCGTTTCAAACGACATGATGGATTCATTGATCAGGCGCCGAGGCCAGCCCTGCTGATACCGCGTCTCCAAAGTCGGTCAAATCGTCATCAACGACTCGTTCATGATCAAGGCTGCGATATATTACCGCATTTCCGCGGGGAGAGCTACTATGTTCATTGATATTCTGGAGCCTTTCTGGAGACGACGTTCCAGACAGGGAGGGGCAGCTTATCACTGCTCCAGAGGACGAGGTTTATTTGAGCAAGTCCTCTCTGAAAAAGTATGTACTTTATGTCGCTGACGTCGCGCTTGTTTTGACCGTTGTATGAAGACATTCGCTGGTCATGATATACAAAACTGCATACCACTCCTTCTACCTCCCCGTCGCCTGTCACCGCACGTCCCACAATCATACCCCTCTGGGAACCAAACCATCGAGCCCTGCGCCCTCCACAAATCCATCCTCATCCCCATCGGCGAGTACTTCCAGATCCAAGGCGACTTTCTTGATTTTTCCGGCACGCCCGAGCTGATCGGCACGGATATCCTCGTTAACAAGTGTTCGTGGAGCGTGAATACCGTGCTGGCGGTGTGCACGCCCGAGCAGCCGAGGATCCTCGATGATAACTATGGGAGGAAAGATTCAGAGTGCGAGAGGAGGGCGAAGGTAGTGTTTGAGAGCCCCCAGATGGATTTGAGGAAAATATGGGGAGAGGGTGTTTGGGGAGCTTATTGCGATGATTCTAGAGGTTGAGGGTAAGAGCACGCTGAAGAGGGAGGTCTTCAAGAGTCTCATTGATAAGATTTATTAGTGTCGGACGAAGTAGGAAATTTAGCGGCAGTGTAGATCAGCTGTGTATCACATAAGACTGACTTACCCCGTGTCAACACTTGACTAGAAACCACCACCACCATGAAGATTTTTCGTCGGAAACAGATCGTGCTCGACAATTCATCTGGCAGCCAGTCGCTTGCTCTGCCGTCCTCAAACACGCCAGCTCAAGTTATTGGATCTTCGTCGAACGATGCCGCCTCCGTTACCAGCAAGCTCTTCCGTAGAGGGAGACGGGGCCACACCGATACGACTGGCGCTGTTGCCACCACGTCAGGGAACAAGACCGCCAACGCGGCCGCGATTCTGGGGATCGTGCAAGCCATTTGCGAGGTGCTGGATAAGGTGCCATACGTCAAGGTAGTGACCGGACTGGAAAATACAGCCATCAAGATCGTTGATGTGCGTCATCGCTTTGAGGCAGTGAGCTTGCTGTACTAATGCACATCACGCCCCACAGGAAGTCGAAGCGTGTAAGAGAGAATGGGACAAGGTGAAGGTTAATCTTCTTAAGGTCCGCGATACTGTGCTTGAGTTCCGGCATGGGCGGGACGATTCAGCGCCGCTGCCCGATGATGTCAAGGCTGCATTTCGAGAGCTTGAGGCCTGCCTGATGGAGGTACTTGAAGCCGTGAGACGATACCAGGATGTGAGCACGGGAAGGCGAACACTAGAGCATAGCACTCTCAAGGAAGATGCCATGTTGTGCATGGGATGCATTGATATGGCAGTCAAGGTCTTCCAGGTGTGTAAACTTGTCTCTGCACTTGCTTTTGAATAATCTTCTGACCGTTTTTTCGCAGATGAAGATCCATGTTGACACACACCTTGTCATGGAGCAGACACACCTTGCTGTGGAGCAGACACATCATGGTGTGGAGGAAATCCTTGCAACCATACAGCAGGGCCTGACTCCATCCTCATCCTCCAATTTGAATGTGCTTCCATACCCTACTCCAAGCCAATACTTCACTGGCTGTGAGAGCATCCTCTGCAAACTGTCACGAATGCTCTCTGCACCTGTGATTACCCTTTTCAGCATGAACAGGAATGCACTGTCAGCTTTTGATCACAGCTTTGATCACTCATCCAGGTCAGTAGTCTATTCTGCAGCATCACATTGGCTGACATGACTTAGATTTACTGCCATTTTCTTGGATGCAAGCTCAGTTGAAGCACTCAAAGCCATTGCACACAATATCAAGGCCAATGACAGTGCCCATCCCCCTCCCTTGCTCATTCTTGAGAATGCAGATGCTTCTCTGGAGCTAGACCAATATCTTCCTTACTCTCTCTATAATCCCATTCTTGTGACAAGCACTGATCAAGCTGTGTCTTGCTTTGCTTCACCAGCTTGTGAGTTTGAGTTGCCTGATTCTGCAGACCAGTGGACTGCTGATGGTCTCCATCAGTCTATTGAGAAGGCCTTCAATCCTTTGCTACACACTGTCACCCTTGTGGCAAAAGGTGGAACTGGGAAGACACAGGTGGTGCTCAGATTTGTTTCTGAGAATCCATCCAGGTAAGGCTATTGTACAATTAGTTAATCCATGATACTGAGAGCCAATGATAGATTCTTGCATGTTTGGTTTTTTGATGCAACTTCAGATGCTACACTTGCTGCTGACTTCAAGAAGCTTGGCAATGCTGCTGGCATCAGTGAATCAGTTGATGATGTCTGGAATTTCTTAGGGAGGATGCACAAGGATTGGCTTCTTATTTTTGACAATGCAGGTGATCCAAAGGTTGACTTAAGCAACTATGTTCCACAGTGTGATCATGGCAATGTGATCATCACTAGCCGCCTCACTGAGGTTCATCAAATAGCATCTTCTGGTTCTCACCTTAACTTTTCTGATCTTGAAAAAAGTGAGGCTGTTAATCTCCTTTTAAAACATGCACATGAGGATTCAAGCAGCAACAATCAGCAGCTTGCAGCTGGCATTGTTGATGCACTTGGTTGCCAAGCTCTTGCTATAGCCACAGCTGGTGCTTACATTGCCTCAAATGCAACATGTACTCTCAGCAACTATCTTTCTCTCTTTAAACAAAAATGCACACAACTTCTCAATTACAAGATAAAGTCACTTGATGGTTATCAAAAAACTGTCTTTAATGCCTTTCAACTTAGCTTTGATCAGCTTAGCTTCCCAACTAAGCTTTTCATGCAGATCTGTGCTTTTTTTCATCACACAGCTATACCTGTTGAGCTGTTCTATCATGCAGCTGCCTTTACTGGGGATGATATTCAACCTGGTGAAGAGGAAACCCCAGCTGTAGAGGAGCTAAAGCACTTTCTATCTCTTTTTGAAAATGATAGATCATGGGATGACACTATTGATGAGCTGAGCCATCTTTCACTCACAACATATGATACTAGTGCTAAAGCTCTCTCATTTCATTCTATCCTTCACATGTGTGTTCAGGAAACTATTATTGATAAAGATAAAACATGTCATATAGCTCAGCTTCTTGTAGCATGTGAAACACCTGATGGCAGTACTCATGCTGACTATCAGACTTGGTGGCTACTAATTGCACATGCTGATTGTATTCACCAGAATAAAAATTCTACTTTTCTTGTCTATAATAGTCTTGGAAGTATCTTTAATGATGCAAAGTTGTGGATAAAAGCTGCAAGCATATGGAAGAAGGCTTTAGTGTATTGTAAGCATTATTTTGGAGAGCATCATCCTGACACCCTGATCTCTATGAGCAATCTTGCATGGATATATAGGCAGTATGGATGATTGGAGGAGGCAGAGGTGCTAGGAAAAAAAACACTCAAGCTTTGTACAGAAGTGCTGGGAGAGTGTCATCCTGACACCCTAGCATCTATGAGTAATCTTGCATGGATATATAAGCAGTATGGATGATTAGAGGCAGCAGAGGTGCTAGAGAAAGAGACACTCAAGCTTAGTAAAGAAGTGCTTGGAGAGCATCATCCTGATACTCTAAGATCTATGGATAATCTTGCATTGATATATAAGCAGTAACAATAATTGGAAGAAGCAGAAGTGCTAGAGAAAGAGACACTCAAGCTTTGTACAGAAGTGCTTGGAGAGCATCATCCTGACACCTTAATATCTATGAGCAATCTTGCATTGATATATGAGGATCTTGGACAATTGGAAAGAGCAGAGGTGCTAGAGAAAGAGACACTCAAACTTCATACAGAAGTGCTTGGAGAGCATCATCCTGATACTCTGAGATCTATATGTAATCTTGCATTGATATATAAGGATCTTGGATGATTAGAGGAAGCAGAGGTGCTAGAGAAAGACACAAAGCTTTGACCAATGTACAGAGAACTATTCTTTCATTTTGACATCTATAGCCTTTTTGCATATATAGCCAACTTTAAAGAATAAATGTGTGTTTTTATTGTAGATAGCAAAGTGTTTCATGTAGGAGTGTCATGCTGGAGTGAAAATTAATTGCTTGAAGAAGAATTAACTGCCACAGCAATATCTAATAATGCTTAGCTAAGATAACATGTAATGCTTGTAACTTAGGTGCTATATTGTCCTGCAATACTCTCTCATAACACTGTACCTCACAAGCTCAGTAGATCAAGCATGTAGTCTATACAGTTTTACCTGAGAGCCTTGGTTAAAACATCTATAAGCATATTTTCTATGAAGAGATGTTCAATTTATTAAAGCTATGCACATTCAGATATAGAATAACAGGGCAAATGATAAATCCACTGTTCAGTAAAATCACCTCAGGGCCATGTCTTTCTGGTAGGAGCAGCAAAAGAAAGAGTTTGGTTATTACTACCTTCACTATCATAGTGGTAGGTCAAATTCTTCCACCAGTATTGGATGGTTGAATAATGATCCAAAATTGAGAGGATTATCCTGTAGATCCTCTCAGAGCTGAGCTAAGCACACCTGACTCTGCAATCAGAAAACAAGAACTTGTTTTGCACTCATAGCTTCTGCCAAGCTAGCTAACACTGGACATGCTAGCTGGGTTGCAGATCTTGCAATAGTTTTTGCATGTCTCCCAATCCTGGTTCAGCTGCCTCCCATGACTTCTATTTCTCAACATGGCATCAACAGCTGCATTCTGTCTGTCAAAGCCTCTGCCAGGCTGCACCTACAATGGCAAATCAATGTCTCACCCAGACTGTATCTCTTGCATGATCATCTTGAACCACTAGAGGGTGCAGCATCTGCTTATCGTGCTCTGTTCTTCTGGCATTACCTTTGTGTGCCCATGAAAAAGCATAGGGTTGCATTGACATGTCTGATCTTATCTGATCATTGCTTAGCAGTCAAACAGCTGCGTCAACACACATTGTTCTTCCTGCCTATCATCCTGAGAGAGGATCACTTCTGCTGCTTCTGCCTAGGCACCATGGAAACACCAGAGCATGCTCTGCTCCTGTGCATGGGTAGTGATGAGGTGGTCTCAGCGAGATCAAAGTTCTTCACTGATCTGATCCTGCTGTTCCCAAGCCTTCCTCTCACTCATGTCACACTGGGCAGTGCACAAAGGGTGCTTAAAACTTTGATACTCACAGGATCATCTATAAATTTGGTTGCTAAGTTCATGTGGGAGATCCTCCAGATTTTTGGAGCCACACCATACACATTCCAATTGTACATTCCTGACAGTTCCATCACTTACTCGGTGACCTGTTGACAAGGCTGGTGATGGACACCTGTGAAACTAAGCATGGCCTAGCATGAACACACACACTAAACCTACACTCAATTCCACTAATATACACACATACACACAATCTTCTTAAGTGTGGAAGGGAGCAAGGAATTTAATTCCAATTGCACACCGATAGTATCCCAATATATCTCAGCAAGCTTGCTAGCAATGATGCACATAACAATGTATAATTATCAAGCTGATCTCCAATTCTCTGTTTTCTCAAAGCTTTTACAAGAGAGCACAGTGAACCACACAACCCTCAAGGCAAAGGATATTTCAAAAGACAAATACACATGGACATGCAGATCTGCAAAATGACCAAGTTCAGTCAGTGAGCTCACTAAGTATGACTCACCGCTAGATCTAATCTGTGCACAATGCCACCTTTCTCTTAGTTGCTAAACCTGACTCCCAAACTCATCACAATAGAGACCCTCGGCACTCTCAATCAAATCACAATTACTTTTAGAAACCATTCCCACAAGTCCTCACATAGTGCGCTTGCCCTAACAAGAGTGTCACAAGGTCCAACTGCACACACCTGTCACACTTCATGCAACTGCTAGAACAGCTCAATCTGGCTGATTCCTTTGCAAACTACTCCCAGACCTACACAGAGACTAGCATAATACAATCTTTCTTTCTCTCTCTTACACTGAACCAGAAATGAAACAGAGCTCTCTCTCAGATGTAACCAAGTAAACTTCTCAAGACTGGTGCAGCATCACTGCCTCCGAATCTCTTTTTTATCTCAAGTAAACCAAAGTTTGTATCTAAAATTTCTCTCTTATTCTATTTCTCTGTGAGCTTGCTAAACTTGTGTTATAGCTGAGACTTGAAGTTACTAACTCTTACGTGGCACAACAAGTCCAGATCCAAACTGAAACTTTATTACAGTATGTCAGGGGTAGGTAGCTTGCCTTCCTACATGAATTCCTACTCTACTTATACTATGGGAGATTTATTGTTATAAACAGCTTTTTAATAATTTAATTCATTGCCGGCCGATGCTCCCTTGTCTGAACTGGTACGGTGTTCTAGGCAGTATGCTGCTTGCTCCTCTTTTTAGTAGTTTCAAAGAGCTAAGCAATGTCTATGTCACTCACTCAAGCAACAGAGTAGCTCACAAGCATGCACTCAATAGCTGCTTAATCCTTGATCACCAATCATACTTCATATTCAGCTTTTGGGTCTGCTCTGAAGATGACAGCATCATATTCTAGACTCGGTAACCAAGAAATGCTTCAGACTTCGAGCCTGCTCACTATTTCCATCAGCTGAAGCCTGTTTCTAGGCCATTCTCTTGAATACCCTGCATGTGATATTGTTTTTCTGAATCTCCAGGGACCATGTGTCATAGATTACAGACACATCATTATCTAAATCAGTCTTGGCCTGCATACAAGCGCATCCCACTGAGGTTGAATTCTCTACTGCAAACAGATGGTTTAGCAAGCTAGCTCACCCTTTGACCTTGTTGCCATGCATGCCTGTAAGGTACAGTGCAACAATGAAGTCCTTATGTTTTAATTCCACTGCTTCCTTTTTCTATTATAGAGCTCTCTACCTTGGTGACCTTGCTTCTTTGCATGCCACTTGCACTGTCAGCCTGCTCACAATGTTTCTGCATTGCTAATGTGTAAGGTATGACATTTTTGCAAAATTACACCCTTAGACATTCTGCAGACATGACACCATAGTGGCATCCCTAAGGATGCTTAGCATGTTTCTTGAGTCTCTCACATCGCTTGCAGAGCCCTGGCTGTAGATCTTAGGCTTTGAATACAGGAGCTAGCCAGGCAAACTCATTGAATTCTCAGAGTGTCTAGCCAGTTTCTAGCTAGAGCCTAGCAGCTTTTATTTCACCAATATTACTGAAATTAGTGCTTTGTAATCATCCTAGGGCACTGCCACATTCTGTTTGGGCCAAATGGGCTCTGGGGCTGTTGGGCCCACTTATTGGGCTCTCCCACTCATCATTTAGGTCCACAAAAAATTGAGGGGGTAGGGAAAATAATATATTTTTAGATCCCACACTGACCCCACCAACTCGCTGCCTGTATTGGCTGGATGCATCAGTCTGAGACAGGATGTACTTACTCATGGGAATATATCATTCCCAATATGGTAGGTCCTCAATTTTTGAAAGTGGGCTTGATTTTAGCATGAATATTGTATGGCAACAGAATACTCTTTAAATTTATATACATTAGTGTATTATAGCACTATTATACCTATACCAACCCTCTAATTTCTTTAAACATGAGCAACAGCTGAGAAACAGGGAATTTTCACAGTTTTTGGAGTTTGCTGAAGACACCCAAAATAACCAGCAGGATGCTATACTTTTGTCATTTGAGCATCCCAGAGCCTTTCCATGCTCCATTAACATTGTACATAGTCAGAGTATTAGTGTATATACTTGTATATAAGGTATTTTGGCTTCACAAGATATTCAAACAACAGGTAAATACAAAATATGTGTTTAGAATGTCATAAATCCAAGGTTTTGAAGGGTATATAGTATATTGTATACCCAAATCTCAATATATCATGCTAATCAGAGTTCCTTACATTATTTAATATGATTCTACACAAATCTATATTCCTGCCCTGAAACAAATGTCATGTGAGAGTCCCAATATGCATAACATGCAAATGAAACTTTCACTAGATCTCACTTTTGCCTAACATAAGAAAGTGGATAACGAAGAGTGTAGTAGCAGATCAGGGTGGATCGGACACCTTGCACAAGTAGTATAATGTAAATAGTACTGTTAGCAAAAAGAATTACTTTCATTGAGATGTTGTATAGGACCACAGAACTGAAACACAGTTCAAAATGTAGAAAATCTGAAGTTTTGAGGACTAAATGGCAAATAACAACAAATTATGGACACTTAAAGGACTAAATACTACATAGCTATATTGTAAATAGTTAAAATATCATATCCCATCTATTTCTGAGGCCTCGGAGTGGGTAATTTGAGCAGAGGATGCATTCCGAGGATGCATTTTGCTCCCTTGATCACCCTGGACCATAAATCCACACAGCAATTGAGTAGCTGTATGGCTTCTTTTTCTTCTTTTCCCCACCACCTCCTCTTGCTTCAACGCTCATCAAGCATGCAAATAGTGCTTTTTCTCAGTTCAAAAGGTATGTTTTATTTATTTCTTCACTTCTAATTCTTTTTTGGGTCTTTTCAGCGCATCCAGCAGCCCCAAGAGCCCCAGATTGCATGTATCCTGCCTCCATGACCTGTGTAAGCCCTCGGTGGAGGCAGCACTGCTATATCTCCAGCCACCATGACTTTGATGATGCCAGAAGGTCCCACGATGATGACAAGCTACAATGACCACTGCCACAGCCACAAAATTGACCCCTATCCCTATCACAACATATCCAGTACCCCCCACATTGATATCCAGGTCAATTGCCATCCAGCACAACTTCCATGCACCACAAGAGTGCTCCCTATGTCCCAGGATTGAATATTGGTCACCATCTCAGCACTGGGGGGACCATGGAAGGTGAGACATGCCACGATGACAATGACAAAGATAATGATGATGATGACAACAATGACAATAGTGGGGGCAGGAGAAGCAATACTCTCATGTGCTGCCATGGGAGTTTATGGGGGAGCAATACTAGGGCAGGAGAGAGTGGAGGGAGCATGCTGGATGGCGGAGACATTGAGGGAAAGGGTAGGATGAGGTTCGGGATGCCGATGGCCAACAACTATGACAACAGATACGCTGTGTTGGGCATCAATAGAGGAGTCAAATGCATACCAAATGTGCCAACAATTGTTGCTCTACAACAATTCATCTGCCCACCACCGCCTGACTTGCCGAACATCAATATTGGCCTGCCCCAGTCCTCCCAAATCACCCAGCCACCCCAAACTTGTGTATCCCCCATTCTTTGGCATGGGGAACACAATTCTAGTGTGTGCTAGGCTCCCTAATGCACAGGTCATCATGCACCGGCCCCGTATCCCCATCCCCATGCATCCTCTGCTATATCCCTCCTTACAGGCTGGCCACCACCAGACAGACCTCACCACCCCCGTTTTCAACATCAGGGAATTGAGTGGTGAGGTGCATTTCCCTCTCAGATGTCTCCATCACTGTGAACATGGCACTGACACCCCCTTGCCTGTTTTCCCCATCCCAATGATGTCGTGACTGCCATGATGACCCGCAGACCATTTGTATGGACATACAGCATGCCCACCCCTTTGGTGAGCACCTCTGCTGTGGCCTCCCATGCCATCTGTGCTTGCAGTACCCACTGCAGTGGTGTATATTTTTTTTTATTCTATAAATATTCACTTCGAACCTATGTATTACATATAATTTCCATGTATTTAAAGGACCTATAGTCTAGTGGTTATCCTCTTTGCTTTAATTATATTGTGTATTCTGTTTAGTGTTCAAATTCTTTTGGGTGCACTAAACTTTTTTTAATTCCCCAAAAAAAGATAATTCAGTTCTTGGCTGACAAATCCAACATTTTATGTTTGCGTATCATCAGGGTCACATCAGGAATGGGTTATAAAATATATTTTTTAGCTGTTCAATTTTTTGCTCATCCCAGCAATGAGTGAGAGGGCACAAAATTGAGCTCAATGCCATGCCAGGCATTGAGCTAGCCATTTAGCCTGTGGCAGTGCCCCAAGCTGATGACCAAGCACACCAGATTTGGAATTTGGGCCACTTGTGGCAATGTGGACCTAGCCAGCTGTGGCTAGAGCCCTTGAGAATTCAATGGGTTTTGCTGGCTAGCTCCATTGTCTTAGGCAAATTCTGGCCACCACAGGTGGCTTGCAATCTACAGCCTAAAAAATGGTGAACTCATCACCTGTGAGTGTGTTGGGTAGTACAGTATATAGATTTCTTAGCTAGCTATCTGTACCGTATGCCATGGCCATTTCTACAGTGGACCATGCCATGTAATATGATGATGATGATGTTGATGATGTTGAACTCTGGCAATAATAACCCCTGTCAGACATCTGATGGAAGACTAGGAACATGGAGACCCTAATGGTACTCCAAAGGGGCAGGTGACCAAGATTCGGTGACTGCGGCTGTGCTGAACATGGCAGGTCACCAAGTTGGGTGACCATGCTGGGTGCCTGAGACACCCAGCAAAATTTTTTTCTCTTACTGCTAGCACACCTGCTGCCCCATTTTTTTTGCTGTATCTATTCTGTATTCTTAGCTTTACATCACATCACGCATTCTCATCCCAAACAGCGCTTCAATCTCATGATTACTGATGAAAACATCAATTCGGAATTGCAGCCTCCACAAGACCCTGCACCTTCAGGCATGGGAAGCAAACCAGTTCGTTCACGCAATGCGGCACCTGAGAAGCATGTTCGCATGGTCAGAAACATCATCCAGTCATGCTCGCTGATCCTGGACAAGACTTCTGTTCTGCAGGAGGAGTATGAAGAGCAACTGTATGTTCCTTTAAAGCTGCCTTTTAGTACTAAGGATGCTGATGCTGAATCAATTGATGTATAGCACCTATTTCACTCGGAAGGACCCACTCCAACAGGAATGCGACCACCTTGGTTTGGCCTATGCAAAGTCTGCAAATCTAGCAAAACTATGGAGTCTTCTGGCAAACTATTGGTATGTAAAATACTAGAGCTCAAGCCTCATTGTAATTATCTTGACCTTTATCTGTGAAAGGTATACACTGTCTGCACTCTCAGAAGTTGCTCCCAAAAACAAAACCACACTGACAAACCTTCCATGTTTGCCTAAAACACCACCACCATGTTCTTTCCAGCATTTACCCACATCTGATGATGCCACAGCAAGTCCAAACATCCAATTTCATCTCCCGCCCAACAGCAGTGACAGTGATCCTGATTTTCTCCATGGAATGGGAGTGGGAGATAATTCTGAAGTTGAGCTCCTTCATGATTATATGATTTCTGGTGATCAGTTTGCTGCTGAGGAGATTCTTAGTTATGATGTTGATAATGAGGGTGAAGAGGATGATACAGTGAATGAAGCTGGTGACAATGATGAGGATTTGGATGATGATGGTAAGCTTATGCCTAATTTTTCTATCAGGAATCTAATTTCTCTGGTAGAGGTTTATGAGCTCTTTCAGGAAAAGACACATGTACATGCAGCTCATTGAGCTGAAAACAATTGCCATCCAGGTGGGCAAAAGACATAGGCCTCATGTGTTCAGTCTCTTAATGTATGTACCTTGGCTTATAAAAAATCACATTCTGACTGTCTTTGTTAGGAATTTTTGGATATCAAACTTGCTGAGGGACAAATAAGGGATTTTATCATTGATGTTCACTGCCTTCTCTTATTCATTACTTGGTCAGCTAAATAGCAAAAGCGTAATCGCAGAAATGAGCCTATTGCAGGAACTTTACTTGGGGCTGTAAGTGCCATGTTTGACTGCAGGTTTCTAGCTTGGAGAGGCTTACTGCTGCTATTCTTTAGTCACAGCTTAAAAAGCTATTCTTTGCTGCCTTGCAAGTTCGTAAACTCCAGGATGCACAAGATCCTTCACTCACAAAAAGAAGACCTGCAACTAATGTATTGGTGTATGATGCCATCAAAGATTGCATGAATGCTGCTCTCACATGTTCTCACAGGTGTGTACTCCCAGATTTATTGCTGAGTAATAATCTGAATAGTGAATCCTTTTATAGTGGTATAGACTTAAATGAAGATGCAGTTGATATTGTTGCAAACACATTTCTTGCTGGTGTTACATCCAAACAGCTGCTGAAAATTGCTCTGGGATTTTTATGGCATTGAGAATGTATGTTGTGTAACAATTTCACTGAGAGAATTAAATATCTTACACTAGTCTCATCAGTGCACATTGCAGTCTTCAGACATCTTGCTTGGACATGTCAAATGGCAAGTGGGAATCATGGTGATGACTTTCAGTCACTTAAACTTGCAGAACTCCAGCCATATGTCTGGTCTCATCCAAATAAGCAGACACAGGTATTCAGTGTTCTTGGAATGCAAGGAGAGGAAAAGGCTAATCAGAGAGGGATGCAAATGGTCAGTCATTATAGTTAAATCTTCATACCTTTCTCTCATATTTGTTCAATAGAAAATCAATCCTGTATACTCTGTTTTCATTGTGCATCACGATGCAATGTCATGCCCACTTGGAGCAATGATCTTTTACTTTCATTATATCCACGACTACTTCGAAATTGATAAGAAGATGAGTATTGACTACTCACAAAATTCATCTTGGTGACAGATCTGAGTCCTTCACTCTCAAAAGCTTCCTTCCATACCCTACAGTGATTCCAGCCTCCACAACATCTACAATAATGCTTTCAATAAGGCCAATTTCAGTTCTAAAGTCAAGGTACATCTTCCTCATCATCTTCTAGGATATCAACAGGAGAAAATGGGGTGAGCATGGCTCTTTTCCATGACAGATAGGACAGACTTTCTTACTTCTTCTAGTGTTGATTCAAATGAAACAGCAAAGCTAGGATGGTCACATGGCACTTATTTTGACACATATGCTCCTGCATTGGCAAAAATGGTATGGATTTATTACTCATTCACTATAGCAGATCACTGTCTGATATAACCCTGTATTCAGGCAGTTTTAGGATGTCATGGATATAAGGCATATGAGGAGTATAATCCTGTATGACATCATGTGGATGTTCTGAGTGAGTTTCAAAAATATGTGTGCCCAATGGCAGAGAACATCTGGGACTCCATTATTGGTAAGGACTATTGTATATTGCTTCTACTATTCTGACATCTTACCAGGCCAAGACAACCTTATTGGTGCAACCAAATACTGGCAGATGATTATTGATTTGTGTCCTTATTTGTTCCAGGTAAGATCATTTGGTGTGTCATTGACTTGCAAAAAGCTCATTCTATTTTTCCTAGTGTGCTGCAATGATCTATCAGCATCTTCCAAACTCTGCCATCTTTCAATTACCAGCTTTGGACTGGCCTGATGTCTGTGCATGAATGTCAGACAAATTTCCTGCTGATCTAGCTTCTATACAAGCAGAAGCAGGGGCACCTGTGGATCTTGGGCACCTACAAGACGATATCATATGCCAAGCTATGGAACAGTTGCATACAAGCCAAGCTGACCAAAATTCAAAATTCAATGCTATGAATACAATGCTTCAGCGCCAACTGGCAATGTTTTCTCCTCAAAAGGGATTTTCAAATGAGGTATACCATGCCTCCACCAGCTCTGGTATGTCATTGATGTAATCTCTTTCATCCTATAAGTCTTTCTAATGCATATTCAAAGTCAAATTGCCACTGGTATTGGTAGACACTGAAACTCCAACTCGCTCATCTCCAGTTAAAAAGCTACAGTTGCTGCACCCCTCAAGTCCTGTGACAATGTCGGATGACTCAGATATATTCTCTGCACCTGTATCAAGATGGATTGATTTGCTTTTACCACCTGTAAATGCATTTCATAAGCCAAGTGAGTGACAATGGCTTAACAGTTTAAATAAAACTCTGATATTCTCATCAGACCAGCCAGTTCATGTTGTCCCTCCAATTCTTGGACAACACAATGTGACCTGGACTGAGATTTTTTCTCATGTCCAGCAGCCTCAGATGCTATGAGATCTATACAAGCCATCAAAGACCCTTGACCAGTTTGACCTCCAGTCCCTCTGGACCTTGTACAATATTGGAGAGGAGGAAACAGACAAAAATGGACAGGCAATGTTGAAGCCTCCCATTCATGTGGTTGAAAAGTGCTTTAGTCACCGGTGGAGAAATATCAGCAAGGTGCACTTCTCATTCATTCCTGTAGGATAGGATGCCACACTAACAGTATCTCTCTTTAGTCCACCCTGAAGACCTGGCAGTGTTATCATGAAATACCTGAGTGAATCCAGCATGAAATCAGCAAGCGCAAAATAACATCTCAAGAAGTCATTGCAGAGCTTGAGGAAATGCGCCTAAAGCCAGACCCAAAGTGGCCAAAGAGATTGAACACTCTGTGCAAAGAAGTCAAGATATTGCAGGAACAGCAGGCAATAGACAGAAGTGTTACAGTTATGGTCAAGAATGAGGAGAACTCATCAGCAGGTTTGTTCAAGTTGATATTTTTGTACATCCATCCTCTCACTCACCCTCAGCTCAGGACAAAGAGAGAGCAACCGTAAAAGAAAGTTGGCTGCAGATCCTTGTGTCTGCAAGAAGCAAAGACAGTCATGTTCTTAAGGTTGGTGAAGGCCCAGGGCCAGCCTGGGAAGGGAGCAAACAGGATGAAGTCCAAAAAAAATGTCATTACATATGTACAGTACAATTATAACAGACGGTGCTAAGCTACCTACAACTACACGATAATGCCCTATGAGTACTCCTTCATCAATGGTACCATCTTCCAAAACCGCCATCACATCGGATCCTCCCATCCACAGACCGCAACATCAAATCACACTCCAGCATGATCCAAGTCTTCCAGAGTAGCATAGCCTTGTGAATCACACCAGTAGTGGCCATAGGACATGAGACCACTGGCATCTCTGCTGAAGGTCCAGCAAGGCTTGGTGGCTGTTCCCACTTGGATCGTGCGGAAGGTCATGTCGCAAGATGAGACTGGACATGAAAACACCATCGCAGAGGGAGACAGGTGCTCGGTGTGAGCACAGTCCCAGAGCCATTTGGAGGGAGGGATCAGACTCCTCACAACTCGTTTGGGGTGACAGAGGTAGGCAGATATGCAGGCGCTCTTGAGCAGGTGCCTGCATTTGGTGAGGGCCCAGATCTTGCTGAATTCCCTGGGCTCGTCATCATCATCATTGCAGTAGGTGAGAATGGGGTTGACACAGAGCGGCTCGTGGCAGGAAACACATCTGAACACACCAGGAAGGGTGTGTAAGGGCATCAGCAGCAGATCAGCATGTGGAGTAGTGGTGAATGCAGCAAGGAAGGGGTGGTCAGCAATAGCCTCAGAAGAGATGACTAGCAGCAAACCGCTACTGTTGTGGGGATGTGGGTGTCCCTGTTAGCTCACTGTATGCTCTCCATGCTAAAATTGACTCACCTCGACATGCTGCTGCCTACCACCGGTCCTTCCAAGTCCTGCAAAACCTCTCTCAGAAGCTCCCCATTCACCCCAGCATTGTGACCTTCCCATCCTCCTCCCAGCTTGCTCATTTGTCTCATCTTGTGTTATCTTGCTGCTGGGAAGGTGATGGAAAAAAAAATCACGCACATGCACTTGTCCAAGAGCAAGAGAGGTGATGGAAAGAAAGAAAGACAATCTGAGACCCAGGGCCTGAGAAAGCCTGAGAGAAGAGAGAGCCATGAGTATGATGAGTCACACACCCCCAGGGATGGTGACCCACCCCTGGCCAGGCATTGGTGATGAGCGAGGACGGCAGGGGGATGAGCCGCTCGCGAGATCAGTGACCGTGCCAGCGAGAGCGAGCGAGATGACATGTCATCAGAGTTTGAAATAAGATCACCAGCACCAAGGTGCCAAGGTGACCTGAGCCGGTGATAGCGTGATTGGTCACCAGGAATCCTGCTGAGAACAAACCACCTTTAGCCTAAGACAGACAAGCAGTGCCATCCTGTTTTTGGCCCATAGAAATTCGAGCATATTGATTGTGTAATCCCTTGATGGCAGGCTGCCTGACCACATTCATGAATCTGAAATCTGGATATGCATTGTCAAGAAATGATCATTGTGGATGAAAAGATTACCAGACTTATATTTGTGACCATCCTGTGGTCCAGAGCAATTGAACCTGGTACACCTTGCCAATAAAATCAGCTGAATCAAACAAGAGAATTTACTGACAAGATGTTTGCCTGTCAATCCAATGGTAGCTGCTGCTGATTGAGCTTCTTAGGCAGTTGGAATGTCTAGGTAAGATGCAGGATCTGTTCATGAGTTTTAGCTGAAGCTTAACAAACACATAGTGGTGCCTACTATTCAACATAAATGTTACTTGGGTGATTTGTCAGCGATGAAGGCTGGGACAATATCAGCCTCAAAAGACAGCATCTCAAACAAGAAACATGTACATCATGCTGGAGGACAAAACCCATCCTATTCCATACCATTTTTGGCCAAATACATCCTCTTCATTGCACCTCTCCTCACTTTTCATTGATGGCTTCACAGTGGGTAGTGGGTAACTGGTGGGGCATTCCTGAGTAAAACACATGAGAGCGCATACATCTAAAGCAGCAGATCATGAGCAATGTCTAATGCAGAGAGCTGGTGTGAAAGAAAATATTGTGTACAGGTTATAGCCCAGAAGTGATCAATATTGGGGCCATTCATGTGCAGAAACATTCTCTCCTTTAAACCTCTCACCCACCCAGTCATATCCCTGCCTCCAACATGAGATGCAAACTCAAGACAAAAATCACCAAAAAAAATTCTGGTTGCCAACCAGACATCAATGGGTCATCTCCTTGAGGCAGACACTGGGAGAGTAGAAAGGATTTAGCACTCAGATTAAGTCAGCAATGTACGACTTACTGTGACCAAAGACAAAACCACTCCCAAGATTGGAGAGTATGCCAATCATTGCTAAGCATAGGGAAACCAATTCTTCAATGTGAACCCCTCCAACCCATTCCTTTTGCCATCTCTACGTGTCCCCATATCTTGCTCACCAGAACACACTGCCTCCCACTGTAATGGCCTTATTACTTTGTGATGCACTCCAGCACCAAATGTTACCAAGGAGAAAAACGTCAAATACTACTCACCCTATGGTGTCATATTAAGGTGGTCTTGTGAGACCTGAAAGGGGTGCCAAGTCTTCCAACATACCTCCATGACTGCACTTCCTCCAGAGCTCATAGAGCTAATCATCAATGAAGCCTGGCACTCTGAACTGCCATCCTTGACCTGAGCGACCTTGATGACCACCTGCCCTCTTATCAACCGAACGTGGAAAGCTGTCTACACCGCCATCGCTTCTCAACATATATACATCACCAACCTCACATTCATACATCACTTAACTAAGCAAAAATCCACCTTTACCATCCCCGACTTACCTGTACTATCACCTGCTTCGTTGACCTTGCAAGGGACTCAACAGAACGTGTATTTGCCCATCTCTTCAAACTCCCCAACACCCTTGGTTTCAAAACCCTCTTTCCACTCATTCCCTACATCTCTTGCATGCTCAGCTGGACCAGTAGTGGACGGAATCCCTCCTCGCCAAATGTCTGTGATCATCCCATTGACGTTCAAGCCCGCTTCGACCAGTACATCAATTGTGCATGAGTGGATGTGCATATCACCATGATACTTGGATCCTTCATGGACACACATGCTATAACCTGGATAGAGATGCTAGAGACATTGCATGAGGTCAGTATCATGGCCCCCTGAGGAGAATGAAGTGGTTCCTATGTGATTATCCATATGACGAACCTGACGATTATCAGTGGAGAGCACCTGATGGTGTCTGCCATTTCTGTTAGACTACGACGATGTGTCAGCATCGAGGGGATGTTAAAGTATAAATTGGCAATTGTGGATGGCTTCCCAGGGGCACAGCAATCCAGGGTGGCTTACTATTCTCCTCACCTGGTTGGAATATGAACGGGCACAGTGGTCATACCTATACCAGCTCCCCCTGAACAACATGAACTTTACTTGGTAGGGAGGATTTATCATGTTTACTACTTATTGGCATCTCAAAAAATACAATTGAACTTTAAATCATATGAGGTATCCGAGCTCTACAACCAAGTCCATAATCAATAATTCGATGTATGATCCATAGTAACAAACTCTGATCCTCCCCGACATCGTAAACGGGTAATTAAATTAATTCACACCTCTTGCAACCCTTCTCATCATGGTTGTCATGGTTGTTGTTGTACCAGTGGTTGTTGTCATGGTTGTTGTAACGACATCAGAACTATCACCAACATTCCAAGCCACCATCATATCCATCTCTGGCTGGGCTGGAGTCTCGTCATTAGGCTGGCATTCATAGATGTACCACAACTGTGAGGATTCATCTGCACTTTGCTTGAAAAGGACAGCCTGGCATAATGTTCAGTCCGACACTTGGGTATCTTTGAACAACAACATACAAAAGTACTGTTGACAGTTTTATAACCCCAGCTGAATATGTAGTTACTATTGGGCCACCGGATTCTGCGGATGGAATTAGGATGTATATATAGCACAACAGATGGACGGAATCAAACCTGTATTGTCCATTGCCTGCTATGCCATGTTGCTTAACATCTCAAATGACAGAAACCGATGAAACAATGAGGCGTTGTTGTAGACCAGAAACTTCGAAATTGATAGACAAGTACAATCCATTGTGGACACTCTGAATGGAGTATCACATGTCCAACTTTGCAAATTTCCACTCACACATTGTTAGTAGCTATAAGTGGGAAAAGCACAAGGGAAGTTTCGTTTATTACCTTTTGGTTATTGCCATCATGACCAGGGAAGCCTGCAGTTGCGGTGAGATAGCTCAGGCTGTGGTGGATTGTATGTACAAACGATAGACTTGTTGTCTGCCCTGGAGAGGTCGAGGTGGGTGTGGTTGTCTGGCACATTAGGTCATGCGAGTCGCACATTGTATACACCAGGCTTCAGGTCCATGAGTGCTATAACAAAAGCAGAGTGCAAGGGTATGTCGGAAATGTCCAAAATAGGTTATAAGTACATATAAGGAACAAGTTTCCGGCTATAAGGTCCTTATCAGGCATTTTTGGGATGATAAGCCCCATTTCAAGTGATTTTTTGCCGAGCTTGTTCCTTATATGAGCTTATATGGTGATTATTTGACCGGCAGATTCTCGGAACTTTCCGACATAGGACGACATGGGAATCTTGATATGCGATAAATAGAATTCATCGATACCGGGGATAAGAACGGGCTATCACAGTGCCCATCAAGCAGGAGAAGTTGGTAAACCGTGTAAGCTGACACGATACCAGAATCGAGTCCGCCTCCCGTGATTCAGGTAGAACTGGCACACATTTCACAGTAACGGTGACTTCACGATTGATCGATAAGTATTGTGCTGAGCCTTGCATTTCCCGGTCTCAATAGAACCATCTCGTTCACAAGGCCCTTCCTCCTGAATGTATAGCACGACAGCCTTGAGGAGTGTGACTCTGTCCAAATATAGGAGGGATATGTCAGCGTTCAACTGTGAGGGAACGGTGCCATGCGCGTTCTTTTCAGCCCATTGCGGTAAAGAAGAACTAACATGGTACATGTGGGTAAAGAAGACCATCGTTCGACCCGAAATCTGTAGAAAACAAAGGGTGGTGGGCATCCGCATCATCTTGATCTTCTGAAGCGATCCCACGAGGCACCCAAGATCTACCAGAACATCCCGATGGATAGTATGGCACAAATTGAGACTTATTATCCCCCGGAGCGGGATTCTTATCCGCAAATGTGGCGAGGAAGTAAAGAGAGGGTTTTAAGCATAATCTGGAAATCAAGTGGAAGGTTCGTGGAGTTATGATGGATTATGAGTGGTCTCTTCCTGAACGTGCAGGGTTCTCAACGTCGGTTTCGTCCTTTTTTTTGGCGTCTGAGGCTACCCAGCGTCGATGTTATGTTACTATTCAAGTTGTTGGTGTCGACATCGAGAGTGTTAACACTGACACCACGACCTTCCGATTCTCTTATGGAAGAATGGCCACACTTTATACAAACACCTCGCTTCGGTCGCTTCGTGTTTTGACCTTCAGGCTGTGAATCGGATATCTAATATGAGAATAAATTAGCTTCGATAGCCCCCACCTTGACGGACAGATTTCATACCTATAAATTAACATAGGCATGTCTTAACTTTATGCATCCCCACCCTGACTCCAAGTCTCCGAAGCATCGCCCTCTCTCCATCGCTCGCCATAGCAAAGACCGACAATTTCTTAAACTTCCCATCAGGCTGCTTTGTCCCGACCGCCCAGAAATGCCCCGAAATATCCATCATCCTCTCGCCATATGTGCCGCCGCCCAAGAGCATGTACGTCCCATTAGGTATTGGGTACGCGTGGTTAGCGACGATCTGGAACGAGCGCATGACTCCGTTGTCATCTTTAACGTCTAGCCATCCGTATCGGGGCTTCTTGCTCCCAGACTTGTTTAATCCCCGCACGTCGCAAGAGTCAATACAGAGTCCATCGTACCAATAAGCGTCCGGATCCTCCGTATGATCAATAGCGCCCACTGTATGAGACGACCGCTTGACTGACGGAACCCTTTTCATCACCTGCCTCCACGATGGTCGCCAATGCATGTCTCCATTCCCGGGCTCAGGGTAGAAGAGAAGGAATTCAGCCAGAGTGTGAATATCCATTAAATTCACAAGCACCACCTAGGCTTCCTCCTCGGACTGACCCTCAATGTAGCTTGGGGGGCTACTCAAGTGGAGAAGATATGCCAAGCCTGCGACCTTGTCTAGAGCCTTCGTCGATACTCGATCCTGCATCTGCGCCAGGACATCAAACATCATGTTATCCTTCCGCATCCGCCTCAACGATGCCAATTTGCTATCGAACCTCTTTTGCATGTCCTTTGGTATGGACCCGCCATTTCCGGTCTCCCCGCCAATATCCACATTGTCTTTGATCTCCTGTAGTGTCCAAGCTCGTCTGAACCAACACCGATCGCTCTCAAAGTAGCCTGGTTTCAAACTGAGCGGTAGACCGAGCCCGCTGAAGTAGCACACCACCCGCGGAGCATCCTCATATATCGCTCCAATCAGAGGCACATCTACCTTCCACTCCTCCTTGCGCAGATCTTCCTTGTGCAGATCCTCCTCACGATGGTCCTCCCTAACAGCATACTCCTGCCTCAAACACAAAACATCTAACCACACGTACTGCGCTCCCAAATTCAACATCTCGATGCGGATCAAATCAAGGTTGCAGTCCTTCGGCATGGGCACAGGCCACTCGTACCCATTGATCGGGGTCCACACTTGTATGCGTTCCTCCTCGTCCACCCACGCATGAGATATTGCCCACTGGTTTGGGCGCGCGACCCACCATGGCACAACCCGATTAGCATACAGATCCCACACACGCCGAGGATATGTATACACCTCAACGTCTCTGCCATTGACAGCACAATATAATTTCATTTCCTCATCCTTGTTATCACCAAGCTGCCCGGTGATAGCGCGTTCCTCCCAATAGCTGCGTAGACGAGCGTAGGCGGTGCCAAAGTCGCAATTTTGTGTGATGTAGGGTTTGATAGCCAAATTGAGGTGCGTCGGCGGTTTGTGCCAACCACTCATATAGAGCGCCTCATAGGGCTTCAGGGACGTATCCAGGCTGTACGATGTGCACAGCATGCCATTGAGCTTCTTCAAGACTCCATGGACACCGAGGTCGGCGCAGGGAGTGTTGGCGGCAGAAGATGGTAAGATGGACTTTCTGGCAGTGTAGGAACGTTGCCTCAGTACTGGAATGGTCGACTCCGCTTGGCCAGTCTCGGTCGGGGCAGAGAGAGTGACCGTGGGGAGACTCTCGAAAGCTTTCTGTCTTTGCTCCCGTTCGTATGACCTTTGCATTATCTGCAATTCATTAATCATTGACCTTCTGTGCACATCTTTACATGCTTACCTCGCGCTCATTCATATGACTTCGCCCTATCTCAGCCGTATGAGGATGGTAACCATTGTAAACCGCACAACTACATACCACATCCAGCAATTGTCCCACTTCGATAACCCATGGTTGCGCCAGGAGATTTCTGTTGTTCTTGGTCGTAGTAAGAAGGAAAGAATGTGGATTGGGATCACGGTCGGACCATTGTTTAAACCGAGTCGCCATCAGCCGCACTGCCGAAAGATAGATGCCTAAAAATATCGATAATCCTTTTTGATGAGGGCAATGCATGCTCGTCCCTTTTATCATCTCTAGGGACCTCTCCGCCGCAGTGGTCAACATAGACGGTGGAGCCAGTAGGCCTAAAAATGTCACTTCAGTGTCATATAAAGGAATTGGGTAAATGATCGCACCTCGACTATGAGTAACGGACTTGAAAGACGCTTTGGTCCAGCCCTCAGGCCTCAGCCCCGACAAGTCGTCAGATATGGACAAGAATACTCAAGGATCAAGAATACCAAGAGTCCTCTTGGCTGTCTGATGAATTTGATACAAGGATGGACTCGGAGCCGTTATCCTTGAGGCTGAAGAAACTAAGGGACTGGTAAGCACCATTGAAGTGATCGAAGAGTCCGCAAGACTTACAGCAGCGACGAAGTTGTGGATCGGCGACACTGATACTGATAAGAGCGACAGATGCCGAGGTTGGAACCTCCAGGTCTCTTGGAAGGATTTGACGCGGTAGCTGTTGTAGTGCATCGATATAGGCCTATATGTGGGTATCGGTGCTAACGTGAATTCAGGTTGATTCTTTTTGCCATGCCCGGACAAATTGCTATCCTCGTACGGGTACGAAGCTAACTGAAGAGGAGCGAAGACATCCATAAGGATTGAAGCCATACTCACCGTAAAGCAGCGGCCCTATCCCGACCGTCTTCCCATTGTCAGCCCATCGCGTAGCCGGAACTCGTCCTCATTTTCAGCATCCATTTTGGACTTTGTCTCTTACATTCAGTATCAGACAGAAAATGAGAAGGACGACTCTAGTGAATCCAAGAATTTGGGTATTCCTGATCCCCTAGTAGGCGTTCACTGAGAAAGCGAAGAACTGGTGAAGAAAAGTGGGCGAGCTTTGAAAGCTCGGCCCGGGTTCCACCGCGACAATATTCTCACGCCGCAAACATAAACACTCATCCAGCCTTCACCTTACCATCATGCCTGCTGCTGTGCTCCCTCCCATGGAAACCATGAATGGCCCGGACTAAAATGACATCAATGCATATAACATTGTCCCGAGTCTAAGTCGACCCCAGCCGATAGCGTTGCGCTGATTCGCGCAAGGATACTGGACTACCTTTTTGATTATCCATTCCCCCTCCCGCAACGCGCGCGATGAAATCGTCAATGTGATATATCTATGCGCACATAACCTCGCGAAGCTGTCCCAACTAGGACAATCTTTCATCGACTATTTCATCCGTGCCTGTAAGTTCTTCGTCATGGCGGAATGTCGACACGAAACTGGCTCTCAGTCAAGAAGTTCAAATTCAAAGGTCGAACACCCGCTTCACAAGTAATACTCCAAGAGATCGAAGCTTTACGCGAAAAATCAAAACCGCTGGACTCAAAATGATGGGAAATTTGTTCGGACTTGAAATCTGTTTTCCGGATCTTCTAAATTCCAGATGCCGCGGATTTGGATGTCTGTTATTGGAGTGATGTCTTATCATCCGGAGTCGTTTATCTGGGCTTGCCCTGGACTTCCAGCCTACATAAGTCGTTTGTAAACGAGGTACGTTGTTCGTTCTCTTCTCATCTACCTGCTCGTACATATTTTCTCCCTTTCAGCTCTTATCCTTCCATCCTCTTCTTTGGTGTCTACAAGTCACCTCTTGCCGTCGTCTGACACGTCTTCGGCGCGTCTCCCGTCGCGATATACCTCGATGCCTCTGGTCTCGTGACCGTTATTGGTCCCCTTTCCTTTTCTTTTGCATTTTTTGGTCTTCCACATACGACGATACGTTGTCGGCCGGTGAGTTTTATCTTAATCTCTAAGCATTTTTTACACTCTGACATTTGTAGACTATTACCAGCTTCTCAAGGATGGGTATAATTGTGGAATGGCCACAAATGCCGGTGAGTCGCGGTGACCACGAATAATTATACGTCGCCTCTTGTCAACATATTAATCATGGCTTTGGTAAGTGCATACCTGTTTTCATCGCAGGCCCGGCACCGACAAGTTCTGTATCATAATAGGTGTCAGCACCGGACAATGTGACGCACGAGAGTTAGTGGATGTATGTTTGTGCCAACAGCTCAAGATAAGCTATCAATCGGGTTCTATGTTGGGCTTTATCTTACACATGCCTTGTCCAGCTCGTCGCCTGTCCATGGACAGAGTAAATAATGTATGAGGTATGCGCACCGTTTACTATAAGGCTACTTCCGGTTAATACACCATTGTCTGTGGCAGAAACCGTCGAGAGAAGCTAAGGCCTTTTATCTGAGCAGACTCTCGCGCCTTCAGATCTGCATCTGACGGTGAGATTGATGGCGCGCCAGTTACTGAACGCATGTGAGACTTGCCCTCTTGCTGATACCTGGTTGCCGCAAACCTTCGACGAACCAGACTTGCACCCAAACCAAAGTGAAGTAACTTGGTATTTCTTCTCCTCGTAACCTCATTAAACTTCCACAGTTTGGTACCAAAGTCTGTCGAGCCGTCTCGACTCTGTAAAGTTTACTCAATGAAGGTAAGTTATTACGGAATTCTTACTCACTTTCTGATGTATTTTCTTCTTTCCAGCCACGCTTAATCATAATCGCTAACGAATGTTTCATAAGTGAGACTGCTTAATGACACTGCGAGTTTGATTCCCGTGGTATCAGCGCACGAGTCGGCCAGGTATCTTTCAGTATGTTGACGGTCTTTTTGTAGGTATGATTTCATAACGGCGGCCAAAGCAACGATGCCCGGAGTCTCCGGCTTGTGAAGTAAAAATTGCTTACACGCTGAAGGACGAGAGTTCATCATGAAGGGCCGCAAGCGGCCATTATCAAAGTCGATGCAGCTCTCGGGAGGCGTGAAAGGTCAGGAGATGTCACATTAGTAAATGGCTTTGAACATTTCACTTTCACGACTTTCTTCGTGTCGCACCGTCTTTCTCATCCTTTTCTGTCTTTGTATACCATCTATTTAGGTTCGTTGGCGAATGCGAAGGTTCAGATTCAGTATGTAAACTCATACAAGTTTCGAAGTATTTCCCAATCAAACGGGGTCTATGACATCGTACACAACTTGAATTGGTTACCCGTCAAGCCCTTATGCGTCATACACCCACAGAATCTACATGGTGTAACTTCGTTAACCATCCATAACCCCATCCATAAAACGAAAACTCACATAGGCTGGTCCTTGCCGACGTTCCAAGTCGTGTACACGACACGATCACACTTGTACCCATTCGTTCCAGGTGTATTGTTGATAGCGTACTCGACGAGATTGGTCTTGCCATTAGCTCCAGTCCTGCTGCATGCTGGGTTCTTCCACTTTCCCTCGAACTGATTCTCCCTGTCGGCGAAGAGGTGCGGGGTACGAGGGGCGTAGCCGTTGGGATCATTCCTGGAAGCGGAATGTGTTATCGACACTCTGTTAGATGTTATAAGACAGGTGGGTATACGTACGTGTATAAAGTAGGGATTGGGGTAGCCATCGCTCCTTTCATGATCGCAAAGTTGAGGTTTCCTTTGGTATATATGTCGCCTGCCAGGTGGTTGGAGTTGTTCCATGATTCAGATTAATGGAATAGGTTCCACAACTCACCATCACAATTACACTGAGTGAAACCCCGGTAGAAGGAGGGCGTGGGGGTAGTTGTGACTCCAAATTGTTCACTAGCCTTGGTGGGTGTGTTGAGGTCGTCCACCACGTGCGTAGCCACCACCTCAACGTCGCCGAGGGCACCATCTTGGAGGGGAACTTGGTCTGACTCTCCTGCACACAAAGTGCTTGTGGCAAGGAGGAGAGAGAGAATGGCGAGGAAAGTGCGTTGCATTGAGTGGATTTCGGGGGCTTGATATTTGATGCATAATGCTCTCTAGCCAGCTTTATAGAGGTAAGGCGTTCTAAATCGAAGCTGTGTTACGTAGTAGGAAAGAAACACGCCGGAGTCAAGGGAGACGATGGATGGTGTACGAACTGTGTAGATTGCTTCTTACAGTTCATGAGAACAGATGATCTAGGCAGAGACACGTACTATGACTTCTAGTGAAGCCACCTGCAATACAATTTTCATCGATAATTTACGTCCACCGGCATTTGACAGGAGGCAGAGAAGGGCTATCTGACCGGCTGACCCAGTATTCTGTTTACATTGAAAGCTAGCACGAAGAGCTTACATTGCCAAGGTAGCCTCATTATTCGCATTTTTATCTGCGGTAGCCAAAAGGAAGAGCGAGCAATCGAGTTCAGTTCAGGGGAAGCGAATGCCCTTGGTAGTCGGCGTTCCGATTCAATTCCAGTTGCTCAGGTTGAGTGGACGTGTCCATTAAAGGGGCCTATCGATCTTCTTTGTCCATGCATGCATGTGATGTGCCTACAGCTGCCAAGTTCGTCGAGGAGCCCACCACGATACCACCCTATTACTATAGAGATTCCGAACACGCCGAGGAGGGGGGGGGGGGACATGTATGTGAATCATTCTATGTTCGACGAGTACACCTTACCCCATCATTCGTACGTCTAACTTCCACTCTTCGACGCCCAGTTCCTCCCTGATCCTTTCTCTTTGCAGGCACATCCAGCCACGCATACTCCGCTTCAAATTGAGCATTTCGATCCAAGCCCGTGTCTATAGGGATCGGCACAGGCCAGGTGTGCACACACCCTCGCGATGTTTTTCGTCCATCCACGCATGTAGTATTCCCCAAGACAATTCTGTCGTCGACGAGTACATCTCGCCGCATTTTCTAGTCCTGCACTTTGTGCTCGGATGAATCATCTACCACAGAGGTCTAGCCGCTGTACCAAAACGAGCGGAGATAGTAGGCGTACATAGTGCCAAAGCCATAACATCTCGAGATGAAGTCCTCAAGAGTGAAGCGTATGCAGCGTGTACGACGAGCAGAGGATGGTATTGAGGTTCTTCAAGAGTCTCCGAACGGCGAGGTGAGTGTTAGCGAGAGTGGATGATATCATATATGACAGGCTTCTTGTCGATGTAGGACCGTTGCTTCTGCACCGTAATCGTTGCCTCTTCGCCCGTTCCAGGGGAAGAGGAAAGGGTAACGCCTCTTCATCAATCACTGGCAACTTTCGATAAGCTACTTGATTTCGACAAGAAAAAGGATCTAACCTTCGGGTATGGAATAGCAGGGCGAATGATAAATCCGCTGTTTCTCCAGCAAAATTACCTCAGGGCCGCGTCTTCCTGGTAGGAGCTGTGAAAGGACGAGTCCGGTCGTTGCTGCCTTCACTATCATAGTGGTAGGTAAAATTGTTCCGCCAGCGTCGGGTGGTTGAACGATGATCCAAAATTACGAGGATTGTCCTGTAAATCCCCCCGGAGCTGAGCTGAGCACACCTGACTCAGCGATCAGAAAACAAGAACTTGTTGAACTCCGGCACTAATGACCCCCGTCGCACATCTGACGGAAGACCAGGAACGAACCACCTTTAGCCCAGGACAGACAAGTAGTGCCATCCCGTTTTCAGCCAATAAAATTTCTCGCGTATCGATTGTGTAATCCCTTGACGGCGGGCTGCCTGACCACATTCACGATTCCGAAATCTGGATATGCATCGTCAAGAAACGATCATTGTGGATCAAAAGATTGCCAGACTTACGTTTGTGACCATCCTGTGGTCCAGAGCAATTGAACCCGGTACACCTTGCCAATAAAATTGGCTAAAGCGAACGAGCCTCCGTGTCTCTTCGATGTTTCCAACCACGTTCGACACAAGGGGAGGAAGGTACCCGCAAATGACTGCAGCCTGTTCCAGCCATGATCACCGATAGCGACAGAATCGGCTTCCTGTCCTATAGAGTAGTGCTGGTCGGGTAGATATCCACGGAGCCCAGAGCAGCAAGTCCTCACTGGGAAAACACGAAATTGACTGCGGCTGCGTCGGTACCTCCGATATCTTGGTTGAACGGTTAATGAGAGTTTGGACGTCTGGAGCCAGCTGTGTCTGAAGCACACCGCGTCTGAATACAGGAGAAAAAGAAGCCATTCCCACCCTGTATCACATCAAATCAGCTCAAGGACAATGACGAGAGCTTAAATTCAAGACTGACAAAATATCTGCCTGTGAATCAAGTTTAGACTGATGGTAGCTGCTGCTGATTGAGCTTCCCAGTTAAGGCGCGAGATCTGTTCATGAGCTTCAGCTGAAGCCCTGACGAACGCATAGAGGCATCAGCTATTTGTTGCTCGGGCAATTTGTTGGCGATGGGGACTGGAACGTTATTAGTCTCGAAAGACCACAATTCGAGGGCAACGCACATATCACCCATACTAGAGAACAAGACTCATCCTGCTCCGCACCATTTTCGGCCGAACACATCCTCTCCATCGCGACCCTCCTCGCTGTTCATCGACGGCTAAGTGCAGCAGCACATTCCTAAGCAAAACGCGTAAGAGCGTTTACGAAAGAGACGGCTGGTCGCGGGTTACCTGTAAGGTGAACAGCTGGTGTGAAGCAAAATATTGTGCGCCAGTTATAGCCCAAAAGTGATCGATATCGGGCCCTTCATGTGTGGAAACACTCTCTCCCTCAACTCTCCCATCCGTCAAGCTTCAAGCTTCAAGGATCGTCTGCGTAGTTCCCTACCTCAAGACATGTGAGGTAAAAATCACGAAAAAATGCTAGACGTTAATGAATTCCAGTTGTCTACTTGAGGCAGACACTGGCGCGAGCTCTGGAGAAAGGTTTTCAGCACACGGATTGAGTTGGCAGGGTACGGCTTACTTCGGAGCGTCGATCCTTCCTGAACGCTTGAACGTTGTCCTTCAATGCAACCCTCTTCACCTCACCCGTCCCTTTACCATCTCTGGGCACTCCGGTATCTTGCTTGCTGGGACGCGGTAGAAAGAGAGGCGCAAAGGGATAGGCAGTGAACACGCGTGGAGTAGGTGGGAATGGAGAGCAACCAAGCAATCATCAGGATACGGGAGATATGTTTAGCTAGCGCCGAGCGGTCGTCGTCGTGGTCAGTGAGGCTGTTCCAAACTTGGCGCTTACAAACAAATCTCGGCCTTTCCCTTCTAAGTTGGGTCGCGACCTTTCCCCTCTACGCGTCTTTTGCTACGATTTGCCAACAGCCACGATGTTGGCGCTTAGGATCTTCATTCTTCCCGAGAGCGTATAAAGTGACTTTTTCGGCTAACTTTTCGTCACTTATTTGAACTTTTTCACTTATTCTCCTGCCCGATTTGGCATGTTCACTTGATTCACTTACTCTCACTTGGCACTTGCCTGATACTACGACGCCTCCCCTTCATATGTTGTTCACCGGCCCTACATGTACTATCGGATAATGGTGATATGTGTTAGATTTGTCTTCCCATATCGATCATACCGTGCTTAAAAAACTCTGTTCTAACATAGCTGGCCCAAATGGCATACCATGCTCGTTCATTCACTCGGGATCTTGTGTGCTCCATTCGGTCTTTACCTTGTATTGGTCCAACAGCTTTATTAGTTATTACTCTAGTAGGAGCTACAACTGCTTTTGTCCTAACGGCACTTTTTTTAGGTGGCTAGATTGGACGGCTCTAAGAAACTGTAGTTGGGTAAACCCTACCCTTATTAATGCAAGTATGCCTTCCCTCTGTTTGCTAAAGAGACCGTGTGCAGTACAGGGCGCACGGGGGTTGTCGGCGAACTACATGTGACATGGATGAGTTACGGATGTGCCGGTATGTGCTAGAAATCGCTGTTCTATATCATGATACAAGTATCATTGCCATGCAAGTCCTATAGGCCATCCCCTAGCTCGCTCACTCGTTCATAGAAGCTTTCCCTGTTTTGAGAACTCTTTCGGCTAAATTCATCTAGTGTACCACTTGATGAATGATACCATTCAATACCATTTTGATTAGCTGGCTTCATACTGGATGCACGCAAGCATGACTCACGGCGACACAGTGTCTAGATTTCAGTAGCCGTAGCCACTCTGGTGACTCCTCAATTGAGCTCCAGAGATGCTCTCTCATCAAGTGAAATTGGGTATTCACTTTCCTTACGTCTACCAAGTGAAGTAACAGTCAGAGTTCCTTCACTTGAACAGCGGGAGGGTGTCACTTAGGAGTCGTTCGGGTCCCAAAGTGCACAAATGAGACTATATTTACAAATAATTTAGCCTATGAAGAAGAATTATTGCGGTGTTAGATACGTACCTTGTTTACTAGCATTTGTGACCGCACCAGGAGCACTGGTAGGAGATTGAACCATTATTTGACGTGTAAGTCGGAATGCCGTGCAACGGTGGTGTCGCCGGGTCACCCTGAGGGATGATATATGATAAGCTGCCCATAATACGGCGGAGGAATGTAGTACGGCAATGTACGGCGGGTATAATTGTTGCGGTGGAACAAATCCAGGCGCCGGTTGGAGTCCGAGCCTCCTGATTGAATCAAACATGTCTCAAAGACGTGTCTGCAAAGCCCGGGCTGCCTAGAATTTCAGACTCTGGAAGAAGTCGAGCTTAAAGTTGTCGTGCCGTTCGGTCGACAGTGCTAGCATTGCACGTGAACTTCACGTCGAGCAATTCTGCCTCCGTAAAAGCAAAAGTCTGAAAGACAAGGGTGATTCAGTATTGTGATAGTAGAAATAGCAAGCGACGCACCATAAAATAGATCGGAGAGTGAATCTCTCATAGAACTAGGAGACGCGCGAAGTAATGTCCTCTTAAATGGCCGGAGGAGAAACTTAAAATTCCTGCGTGTTATTGACAGGAAGATAGCTCAATGCATTTCAGATTAGCCGAAGATAGAGATAACAGTGCTACATCAGAGCGGGAGCCCAGGGCCAGTCCATATGCGATCCAGGAGGAGAGTAGAAGCTTGAGTAAGACCAGGAACCGGAAAATGCAGGTAAGGCTGATGCAGGCCATAATCCGGACAATCGGAGGACTCCTAGTCAGATAAGCAACAAAAGAATCCAAGGGCATCGTTAGAGAGAGGACCATTTACGTAGCCGAAGTTCCCAAGACATGCGACGGCCTAAGTAATTTGGTTCCGCTTTCACACCAAATCATTGGACTCAGGGATATTATGATACTGCAAGCACAAATACCTTTCTAAGTGCTCTAATAAGTCATAGAAACACGCCCACATCTAAAATGGCAGATAAGCAATCTCAAGTGAAAGTTAAGCAAAAGTGCAAGTGAGATCAAGTGAAGGCGACAATTTCACTTGACCTGCCAAAAGTGAACTTAAGTTAAGTTAAGTGATTATTTTGCGCAATAAGTGAAATTGTCAAAGTGAAATTGTTAACCGCCATTCTTCCCTACTCTCGCATCCGTTGAAATTTCATCGATGGCCTGGAGCAGCTGTCGGGAGCCTCGACGCCGAGTCTGTGGTCCCCGCCAGAATCGTCTACTATTTGCGGTTGAGCACTACTGGTACTAACTCTAACTAAGGAAGTACCGAGTTTAATGTAGGACGCCGTGTCTCGGGAGGGTTTGAATGGACTTCGCATATTATACGCCGTTTCTCTCTCTGCTTCTTCTCGCGCCGAAGTTCTTCTATTCTAGCGTCTCGTCTTCTTGCCGAAGGTACGTCGTAGGCGATGATTACTCGCTTGCGCGAGCCTTCGAGGCTTGTAACATTTTTTTTGGCACAACAGCAGGCTTCAGTTTTACTTCAACGAGAGATCACGCTCGGCTGCAGCACAGATGGGAAAATCCACCCTCTCGTTCGAGCACCGGAACGGGGAGAGTGAACTTTGGCTGCTGGTATGATATGCAATTTTTTTTGGGCGTGTGGCAAGAATTTTTAACATCACTTTTGTGTTCCTTCGCTACATACTTAGTACATAGTTGATGACATTTTGTACGCAAGTAGTGGTATCAGTAATGGAATCATCCTGCTTCCAATTCATATCGCTCTCACTGTTGCTCACTTGAGCTGTAGTACGATGGTGGGCGGGTGTCGAAGGAGAGAGAAGTCGCGGGCCCGAAAAAGCGGCGACGTTGCGGAGTTGATCGGACCTCTCGGGCCACCCCCACCTTCGACTCTTACTCTCATCGTCCTTGACGGCCTCGCATCAACGGCACGAAATTTCTCCAGAACTCAAGTGCTTGTATACGAGACCGCGACAAGTGACTGAATGAGAAGTATCGAAACGAAATTGTGGCCCACGAGACCAAGTATGACCGACTCGAGCATTCTGTTGAAGACATGCTCAACCATCTCAGTGACGTGACAAACAGCTTGGCATCAAGTTTGGGTGAGCTGTCGATGTTCACGTTCCTTGTCTATGGCTAACACGCTTTTACATAGATCCGCCAGCATCCCGCTCCGATCTCTTCTATGCAATCGCTAACCACAGCCTCAATATGGGACCAGGACTACGCCAAGATGATAGATGCGCGAGTGCCCACAGAGACGGACTGTGGTCGCGTCGAAGGATGGATTTTGGGTAAGACGTTCACTATTCAGTCGATCCCCGAGCTAAGAGCCTTTCTCTTCTCCCAGACCCTGTCTTTCCTTCTCCGCGCTGCATCACGAACACGTCGAGCCAGCATCAAGATTTTTGAGGCGATTTTCGTATCGAGTCGGCAGAGCAGGAAGACACGAAATTTGGATTCAGACAGACACGTACGACTATAAACGGGCGTTAGCATCAAGGGCGACATCTTGAAATCAAAGTGAATCACCAAGGCACAAAGCCGTCGACTCTACCAACTCTTGTCAATCTCCAAGCGTTGCTGTGATGAGCTAGACGAACAGCAAGCTCGAGCATGCGATGTCGAGGACGTTCATAGGATCCGTGGTAGGTCTGTTTGTTGCCGTGCCCAAAAAACTCTTCATCGAAACTCGCATAGATTCTCTTCCCTCCAACGCTCAGCAGTTCGTTCTTTCTACTGTGTGCCTTACCTGCGGGTACCTCGTTCGAAGGAAGACGTCAACCTCAATTCATCGCGTCAAATTTGTGCCGCCGAGACAATGTACCGCGAGCTCGATGCAGGCGACGGCGGCGGCGAATCCTGGAATTATAGGATGGTTTAGATAATTGGGGCCCCTACTCGGATGTGCAGCAGCCTATAAACGAGTTTCGTGCCAAAATTCAGGTGAGACGTCGATGCTTGCTTTGCTTCTCCGTGGCTAACGGACTTTCACTTAGATCCGCCAGCATCTCGCGTCTTCCTTTTGGTCCCGTCCACGAGTCTCTCGCCGGTACTAGTCTCGACTTTATTATGCGGGACTATGATTGCACTAAGACGGCGTACGTATCGCGCTCCGGCGAGCGAGATGCGGAGATTCAGGCTTGCGTCGAAGGATGGTTTGCTTTATGCAGGAAGGACCGTAAGGGTAATATTATCCGAAATAGGGAGCGGGTTTCAATCCGAACCTCAGAATTCCCTGTCGTCTTCCCTCTGGCGACAGTGCCTGCCTCAAGGAGACGTCGAAGGAATGAGGTGTAGTGTTACGGGGTACGTTGTTGACTCCATGCTTAGTTATACTTGACTAACATTTCCTGCAGCCTATGTCATTTACTCTCAGCAGGGTGGGCTGAACTCTGCGCCAACGAAATGAATCGTATTGCGTTACGGCGACCAATATGCATGAAATGGCGGAATTGGCACATCAGGCTGGGGAGGGGTTGGGCTGATTGGACCACCGACCACGCTCTCCCGTGCAAGCTCATTACGACTCGGGCCTTGACATCGCTCCAGCGAGCTCGGGGGTACTAGTAGTCGGCATTTCGATGTTGTCGGCGCTTGACCGTTTGCTGGGGACGAGCTGCGAGATGTTGATCGGCTTCGAGGTACGTTTCGAGTGTGTGCATCAACGCTTTGCGCTAATCGCATGGGACACAGGGTGAAGCTGAAGTCGAGAACCCGGATTGCGTTCACAGGTCCAAAGGTAAGGCGTATGTTATGTTACCTCCATCTTTTCCTGATCTCGTTCTTCAGTTAATGCTACTTCTCGGCTGTTTCTTCGTGCGGGAGGGTAGCGTTGCAGCGGACGTCGCCGAGCTAACCGCTCCTTCAGTTTATGGACTTGCATTTGAGGTATGGACGCCATCCATGTCTGTGGTACGTTCAATTCGCCTTCTTTTTCCCACTAAAATTGGTTTAGCGTCTATGTATAGGATGGTATTCTGGTGTCAATCATTTCTCAGGCACAAAGGCGACCTTCAAGATGTGTAACTCGACACGCTCCCCATCCCCGCTGCGGCTAATCTAATAGACGTTCGTACACCGTGACGAGTCGCGGTGAACTTTGCTTATCGTATGTGCATTTTCTCCTCCGACTCTTCCTGCACTGATACCCTGGGCCATAGGGCTTGGGCTATTCACTTGTGTACACTTTTGGAGGCATGTCAGACCTACAACAGCAAGCCTCAGTTTCCTCGTTAGGGACGACTTGATCAGAGACTGTGTTCGGTCACGGCAAGCCCTTCTTATTCAAGCGGCAGCGGCACATACCTACGCGGAATGGGGAGATTACACGATCATGTGCGGTTTGAAAATCTGACTGCTTGTTACTTTGTAGTCTTGCTGGAAGTGCGAGCGTTTCTTCATAACTAAGACTTTTATTTTACTTCTGTCTATTACTTTTTGTACGTAGTAGTATCATTATTTATTCAATATAATCCTCTTTATTTGCGATTCCTTGTCACCCTCACTGTCGTTCACTTGAACGACACGCGGGGAGGAGAAGACTTGACTAAAGAGGGCGGAGAGGACGCGCTAAACTTTGCGGATGGCGACGTCGACGGCCTGCATTCATCACACGTTTGTAGAGTCTATGTGAAATGCGGGCAGCGGACGGAGTGTTGAGAGACGACGCGTGCGGGTAGCGAAGGATCTGCGGGTAGGTAGGCGTATGAGGAACGACGTGGATGGGCACGAACGGGGAGGTCGTCGGCGGAGGAGAGACTGGCTGGAGTAGACACTGTCAATTAGTAAATATGTCGGCATTTTGCAGAGACAACCGTTTTCATGGCGAGAGGCCGGCTTGAGCTTCAGATGTAGTCGGTACGGAAGGAAAAACCTTGACTGCGAGGGTAGCGTACTGGTAAGGGCCTTTTGGGCGACGTTGATGGCCTTGAGCTCGTCATTGGCGTCAGCGGCCCAAGGTCAACGTTGTTTGTGATCGTTAACTCCCACATCGCTCACGTTTCTTCGATTCCTACCATCATCACCCTCGATGACGGCGCCACTTTCTCTAACACGCACACCGACAAGGTCTGGGACTTCTACAAGGCACGCTCAATCATCTCAGAATACCGCATCAGGGCCCTCGGATTTAGTGACGATGCTTTGTGGATTTTCCTCCTTCAACGTCTTTCACCACTACGACCAGTCTCAGCCTCGATATCGGACAGGAATGCGCCAAGACGAGATGCGGGAGATGTGGGCTGATGTTTGCTACACACACGGATGAGGAGTGGGTTTTGGGTAAGGTGTTCACTCTCCAGTCAATCCGCGCACTAAACGCCTTTCTCCCAGGCCTTATCTTTTCTTCGTCTCGCGCCAGCAATACGACTCTTACCAACACCAAAATATTGAAGCAATTTTTGGGTCGAGTCGGCAGACCATGTTGAAGCCAAGAAGGCACACGGACAACGCTGGCGGTGGGAAGATTTGGAGGAGAAAATACTTCTACCCTCGAAGAACTGTCAATGCTACCTACGACGTGCCGCCTCTGTTTTACGCGCTCTCGTGCATCTTTCCCGTCCAACATCCGCCCGCTGTGCCGAGCCATCGACGATTCACGGCGAGAAGGACCCTGGAGGACTGTTATGGAGGAGACAGGTTCAGCGACACTACGGGGCAGGGCAGGTTTTGTCTTTCGGCATGAGAGGTATGTACTCTGCATCCGAGTTGTTGTCTTTTGAAGCTGACATCAAAACCAATACCAGTGTGATATCTTGCTCGAAATAAACCTCGCAGAGGAACGACGTCTTTAACCATTTCTCAGGAATGGCACGATCTCCATCTCTCTTCTACTTCTTTCCCTGGTCTTCAATGCTACGGGTCGCCCGAACAACGTCTATATTACATAGTAGGTGCCTCTGTAGACTATGCGTCCGCCAGGGCCTCAGCTAAAGCTTGTTCACAGATCCGCACCCAAAGCAGATCTGTCCACTGCTTAGGAAGCTCAATCAGCGGCAGCCTGTCAGTGAAGTCAATCTAATATTGTTGTTCCCTTTGACTGGTGAGATGGGATACAGGGTTAACCTGAAGAAGAAGAGCTGTTTCCGAATTTGCAGCAAAGTCCGCGCGGTTTTATTTTTTTCGGTATTCAAAACACGATTGACTCGATGAGCAAGCTGGCAGCGGATGTTCACACACCGGGCGGCAGACGACGGACTGGATAGCCGAGGCGGCAGGCTGGCGTGAAGGAAAACATTGTGCACGGGGTATCAGCCAGAGGTGATCCGACATTGGGCCTTTCGTGTGCTAATCTATCGATGAGGGTCAGCAAAAATGGTACGGAGCAGGGCGGGTAGCATGAGAGGTATGTGCTTTCAACTTGAGTCGTCGTCTTTGGAGCTTGATGTCGTCTTAGATATCAGTGTTACCTCTCGCACGGAACGGGGTGTGTTTCTACGAGGTACGTTGTTAACTGCTCACGCATTCTCTGCTAACCGTTCCTTCAGCCTGCGAACCACAGTTTGCGGCGTGGATGCTAGTCCTGTGTGTGGTACGTTCTTTATCCTTAACTCCCCTGCTTTCTGTTGAAATCTGTCCAGGATCTAAATACAGTGGTGGTCTCGCGTTCCCTTGTCGTCAATCTATATTCAGGAATTTCGCCCATTGAATAGTAGGTGTCTGTATGCGACTTTCGGGATGTCAGCTAAAGCTCGCGAACAGCTGGTCCCATACGGCGAGCAGACCTGACTGTCCCAGCCAATTGGCGGCAGCCATCATTGGTTTTAAACTTGGCAAACATCTAGGCAGACACCTTGTCAGCTGTGGTCGCTCGGCTATGTGCTGGGATCGCTTGCAGCTAATCACGCTGGGAAAAGGATCATCGAGATCATGAAGGGTGCTTTTAGGCCCGACTGCGAGGTGTACGGCGTCGACGCCATCTTTTACTAGCTTTGTGTACTGCACTCATGTTCGTATCATTGCAGCCGTTTGTGTGGAACGATAGCGTCCTAAAGTAGGTTGCCGATCCCTTGTGCTGACGTGCTGGGCTAATCGTTCCTTCGGTTGATGAACTTTGGTTCGGGACGTCGACGCCATCTATGTGCGTGATACATTCCTCTTCCTACTGAAATTCGTTTAGGATCTACAATATCCGGTATTCTTGTGTCATCAATCGTTTCTGAGGGAAAAAATTCGTCCTTCGAGATACAGGAGGCCTTACCCGACGCCGTCCCCATCCCTTTCAACGACCGTTACCACCGGGGAAGTAGAAACAATCGCCGTGGAAGTCCTGGGTGATGTACGATATAGAGATATGTCTTGGGAGGCATTCTTGCTTTGTGCGCCCTTTTTCTCCTCTCCTCTCGTCTTCGTTCCTTCATTCCAACACGTCGTCCCTAGGGTTAGCGTGAGTCTTTGGAGGCATGTCAGACCCACAACGGCAAGGTTTAGCTTCTCGTTGTAAAGACTCAACGAGAGACTATGCTTGCCACGGCACGAAAGCCCGTTCGAGACTCAAGCGACCTCATATACATTGGAACGGGACGTTAGAATCGTACGAGCTTTGACTGTTCGTAGTCTTGCTTGCTTTCCCCTGGGATCGCGAGCATTCTTCAGACTTTGTATTTCACTTCATTCTATTACTTTTTGTACACTATATAATATTGTTATTTAATATAATTCTTTCGCTTTGCGATTCCAGGCGTGGCGGCGGTACAAGGTCGGGTTGTTTGTTGATCGGCAGCTCCCACGTTGCCCACGTTTCTTCGTCTCTTACCATCACCATATTCGATGACGACGTGACTTTCTCCGACACACACATCCTTAACAAACACCGCAGGAAGTCGTGATACCCATATGACCGACTCAAGCATTCTGTTGAGGACGCGCTCAGTCGTCTCAGCGACTTGACAAGCCGAACTGGACCCTTGGATTTCGGGACCGAGCATGGCTTGAAGCACAGGGATCTAGGAAAGGTGCTTTGTCGTGCAACGGTGGATGATCGTGCAGAGGAGAGAAACCGACTCTGAGAGTAAGAAAAGGTATGTTTTATTTAAAATGATTATCAGGACTTATGTTTCTGACAGGGACCCTCCAGCATCCCCTTCGCTATCAAGACTTCTACTGGCAGCCGAGCTCAAGTCGCGATACGACAAACTTTTGGGCCGGGAGCAGCGCGCAGCTGCAATAGGCGAACGACACGACGGGACTTGAGGGCCTTTCTGTTTGCTACAGAATGCGAGGCAAAATCCAAAATGTTTCGACGGGACGTTTCTAAGATGTTGGAAGAGATAGACCTGCGGACGATGGTAAGCATGGTTTCTATCGATATTCTTCGACTTGGCTTATCTGCAGGCAGATTCGTACGGCCAAGACAAGGAGGGGGATCAACCGAAATCACACCACCGTCGATATTCATGTACGCGCCACGTTGATGCACTATGACAGTCACCATAAGACGGTTTTCGCGCCAAACCTGGAGGTCGAAACTCAGCATCTGTCTCTCTTATCAGTGTCGTCGGTTCAAAGACCACGACTCCGTCGCCGTCGTACGTCTTGCGGACTCATTGGTCACTTCAATCGCGCTTACTAGCAGTACCGTAGCTTCTTCAGCCCCAAGGTTAACGGCTCCATACTTCTGCTCGCGCATCTCCCAACCCCTTCCATATTTCAACGTAGCTTAAAACACCAACACCAACACCGTGAAACGATCAATCACAGAACCGACGACCTACACTTCCAAAAACTCCTATCCCGCCTTCTACGTACCATGAAGACTGGATACAGCAACGCGACTAGTATTTGGGTCTGACCAGTCATCAAACCCTTTTACCATTGGAGCTACCACCAGCCCAACTTCCGGGTGCGAAGTCAGTGGGATTTCAAATCGTGGAGGAGATGGATGAGTGGTCGGTGTAGCGGGATGGAGACTGCCGTGGGGTGTGCTCGCGTTCTGAATGTCGACGTCCGAGACTCAGATCTTGGCGCCGCCTGTCGTACTTCTCCGCGTCCTCTCAGGAAACGGATATTACCATCCAGGGATAAGCGAACAAACAAATCCCAGACACGACCACCATTCATACAGCATCGCTTTCTCATCACGTCCATTCACGTTCATTAGATATATCGGCCGACAAGTCAGCCCGCCACACGCGTTTTGAACGAACATGGAAGGTCATCAAGCAGGAACTGCTTGACTACATTTCGGGCGAGGATATGCCCAACGATGCGATTGAGTGGTACGAGAGGGTGAGAGAGCTTCACTGGAAAACGGAACCGAGCTCATCCTCCTGACAGAATCTCGACTACTACGTCTTCGGAGGTAAACTGAACCGCTGCATGTCTGTCGTCGGCACCGCGAAGATAATCAAGGGGCTGACGGACGACAAGCACCTAAAGGCAGCCGTACTCGGATGGGGCATCGAGCTCGTGCGTCCAACCTTCCGTATCTTCCTGTTTTTCCGTTCTCACCCGTCCATTCAGAGCTCCAAGCCTTCTTCGTCTAGGACGGCATGGTGGATTCATCGATCACGCGCCGAAGCCCTGCTGGTACCGCGTCCCCAAAGTCGGCCAAATCGCCATCAACGACTCGTTCATGCTCGAAGTTGCGATATATCACCTTCTCAAGAAGCATTTCCGCGGGGAGAGCTACTATGCTGATATTCCTAGAGACGACGTTCCAGACGGAGATGGGGCAGCTTATCGATTTGATTACTACTCCGGAGGACGAAGTTGATTTGAGCAAGTTCTCACTGAAAAAGTGCGTACTTCCCTCCGCTGATGTCGCGCTTGTATTGACCGTTATATAAAGATATCCACAGATCGTGATCTACAAAATCGCATACTACCCCTTCTACCTCCCTGTCGCCCTTGCCATGTACATGTTCCACGTCCCACAATCCTACCCCTCCGGGACCCAAACCATCGAGCCCTACGCCCTCGCTAAATCCATCCTCATCCCTCTCGGCGAGTGCTTCCAGATCCAAGACGACTATCTCAACCTTTCCGGCACGCCCGAGCAGATCAGCACAGATATCATCGATAACAAGTTTTCATGGTGCGGTGTGTACGCCCGAGCAGCGGAAGGTCCTCGATGAGAATTATAGGAGGTAGGATTCCGAGTGCGAGAGGAGGGTGAAGGTGGTGTTTGAGAACCCCGATGTGGATTTGAGGGAGAGGTATGGAGTATATGAGGAGAAGGTTTATAGGGAGCTTATTGCGATGATTGGGGAAATTCCGGAGGTTGAGGGTAAGAGCACGTTGAAGAGGATGTAAGAGTAAGATTTATTAGACCGAGTAGGAGATTTAGTGGCAGTGTAAGATCAGCTGTGTATCGCATAAGCCTGACTTGCCGCGCGTCAACACTTGACTAGAAACCACGACCACTCTCACAAGCATGGAGATTTTCCGTCGGAAACAGATCGTACTCGGCGATTCATCTAGCAGCTCGTCGCTTGCTTTGTCGTCCTCAAACACGCCAGCCCAAGTTGCCGGATCTCCAGATAAGGGCAAACTCAGCAAGCTCTTCCGTCGAGGGAAACGTGGCCACACCGATACGACTGGCGATGTCGCCGTCACATCATCAGATAGCGAGGGTCCAGTTTTACAGTCAAACAAAAGCTCCACCACCACCTCCCATCCTCTCGCCAGTGCTCAGACTACGACTACTAAGGATAAAAATAACGTCGCCGATACCTCATCTGGGAACAAGACCGCCAACGCGGCCGTGATTCTGGGGATCGTACAAGCCATTTGTGAGGTGCTGGACAAGGTGCCGTACGTCAAGGTAGTGACAGGACTGGCGAGTACAGCCATCACGATCGTCGAGGTACGTCATCGTTTTGCAGTGAGATCGCTGTACTAATCCATATCTCGCATTACAGGCTGTCAACGCATGTAAGGGAGAATGGGACAAGGTGAAGGATGATCTCATTAAGGTCCGCGATATTGTGTTCGAGTTCCGATATGGGCGGGACGACTCAGTGCCGCTGCCCGACGACGTCAAGGCTGCATTTCGAGAGCTCGTGAGCTGCCTGAGGGAGGTTCTTGAGGCCGTGATACGATACCAGGACGTGAGTGTGGGAAGGCTGGCGCTAGAGCGCAGCACTCTCAAGGCAGAAGCCACATCGTGTGTCGGATGCATTGATATGGCAGTCAAGGTCTTCCAGGTCTGTAAACTCCGTCTCTGCACTTGCTTTCAAACAATCCTCTGACCCATTTTTTGCAGATAAAGATCCATATTGATACACGCCTCGCTGTTGAACAGACATGCCTCACTGGGGAGCAGACATACCTTGCTGTGGAGCAGACACATCATGGTGTGGAGAAAATCCTTGCGACCATACAGCAGGGCCCAACTCTATCCTCATCCCTCAATTTGAATGTGCTGCCATGCCCTGCTCCAAGTCAATACTTCACTGGCCGTGAAGGCATCCTCTGGAAACTGTCAAGAATGCTTGCTGCACCCATCTTTACCCTTTTCAGCATGAATGGTAATGCACTTTCAGCTTTTGTTCACAGCTTCAATCACTTGTCCAGGTCAGTAGCCTATTTTGCAGTATCACATCAGCTGATGTGACCTAGATTTACCACTATTTTTCTGGATGTGAGCTCAGTTGAAGCACTCAAAGCCATTCCACACAATATTAAGACTGATGATGGTGTCTATCTCCCTCCCCTGCTCATTCTTGAGAATATGGATGCTTCTCTAGAGCTAGACCAATACCTTCCTTACTCCCCTCATAATCCCATCCTTATAACAAGCACTGACCAAGCTGTTTCCCGCTTTGCTTCACCGGGTTGTGAGTTTGAATTGCCTGGTTCTGCAGACCAGCAGGCTGCTGATGGCCTCCATCGGTCTATTGAGATGGCTTTTGTTTCTCTACTACACATTGTCACCATTGTGGCCAAGGGTGGAACTGGGAAGACACAGGTGGTGCTCAGATTTGTTTCTGAGAACCCATCCAGGTAAGATTGTTGTATGTTCAATTAACCTATGATATTGAGAGTCAATGATAGATTCTTGCATGTCTGGTTTTTTGATGCTGCTTCAGATGCTACACTTGCTGCTGACTTCAAGAAGCTTGGCAAAGCTGCTGGCATTGGTGAATCAGTTAATGATGTTTGGGATTTCTTGGGGAGGATGCAGGAGGATTGGCTCCTCATTTTTGACAATGCAGATGATCCAAAGGTTGAACTGAGCAAGTACATTCCACGGTGCAATCATGGCAACATTATCATCACTAGCCGTCTCACTGAGGTTCACCAAATGGCATCACCTGGTTCTCATGTTGACTTTTCTGATCTTGAACAAAGTGAGGCTGTCAATCTCCTTCTGAAACATGCACATCAGGATTTAGACAACAACAATCAGCAGCTTGCAGCTGACATTGTTAATGCACTTGGCTGTCAAGCTCTTGCTGTAGCCACAGCTGGTGCTTATATTGCCTCAAATCCAACATATACTCTCAGCAACTATCTCTCTCGTTTTAACCAGAAACGTACAAAACTTCTCACTTACAAGATGAGATCACTTGATGATTATCAGAAAACAGTCTATAGTGCCTTCCACCTTAGTTTTGATCAGCTTAGTCCTTCAACTAAGCTTTTTATGCAGATCTGTGCTTTCTTTCATCACACAGCCATACCTGTTGAGCTGTTCTATCGTGCAGCTGCATTTACTGGCAATGACATTGAGCCTGGTGAAGAGAAACATCCAGCTGTGGAGGAGCTGAAGCATTTTTTGTCACTCTTTACACATGATAGATCATGGGATGATACTATTGATGAGCTGAGCCATCTGTCACTCACAATGTATGACACTAGTGCTAAAGCCTTCTCATTCCACTCTATCATTCACATGTGTGTCCAGGAGACCATTATTGACAAGGATAGAGTATGTCATATAGCTCAGCTTCTTTTAGCACGTGCAATACCTAAAGGCATCACTGATGCTGACTATCAGTTTTGGCAGTTACTGATTGCACATGCTGACTGTATTCACCAGAATAAACATGCTACATTTCTTGTCTATGATAGTCTTGGAAGGATCTTTACTGATGCTTGCATATGGATAAAGGTTGAGAGTATATGGCAGAAGGCTTTGGTGTATTGTGAATGCTATTTTGGAAAGCATCACCAAAATACCTTGACATCTATGAGCAATCTTGCCTTAACATATAACAAGCTTGGACAATTGAAGAAAGCAGAGATGCTACAGACAGAGACACTTAAGCTTTGCAGGGAAGTGTTTGGAGAGCGACATTATAATACCTTGATGTCTATGAGCAATCTTGCCTTAACATATAACAAGCTTGGACAATTGAAGAAAGCAGAGATACTACAGATAGAGACACTTAAGCTTAGCAGGGAAGTGTTTGGAGAGCGACATTATAATACCTTGATATCTATAAACAATCTTGCATATATATATAAGGAGCTTGGACAATTGAAGGAAGCAGAGATGCTACAGACAGAGACACTCAAGCTTTGCAGGGAAGTGCTTGGGAAGCGCCATTCTGATACTTTGGCATCTATGAGCAATCTTGCATTAATATATAAGGAGCTTGGACAATTGAAGGAAGCACAGATGCTACAGATAGAGACACTCAAGCTTTACAGGGAAGTGCTTGGGGAGTGTCATCCTAACACCTTAACATCAATGAACAATCTTGCATCAATGTATAAGGAGCTTGGACAATTGAAGGAAGCACAGATGCTACAGATAGAGACACTCAAGCTTCACAGGGAAGTGCTTGGAGAGCATCATCCTAACACTTTGATTTCTATGGGCAGTCTTGCATTGCTATATATAGAGCTTGGACAATTGGAGAAAGCAGAGATGCTACAGACAGAAACACTTAAGCTTCGCAGGGAAGTGCTTGGGGAGCATCATCCTAACACCTTGGTATCAATGAGAAATCTTGCATGGACATATAAGGAGCTTGGACAATTGAAGAAAGCAGAGATGCTACAGATAGAGACACTCAAGCTTCACAAAGAAGTGCTTGGGGAGCATCATCCTGACACTTTGATTTCTAAAAACAATCTTGCATTGATATATATAGAGCTTGGACAATTGAAGGAAGCAGAGATACTACAGACAGAAACACTCAAGCTTCGCAGGGAAGTGCTTGAGAAGCATCATCCTCACACTTTAAAATCTATGAGCAGTCTTGTATGGATATATAAGAAGCTTAGACAATTTGAGAAAGCAGAGATATTGGAAGAAGAGATGCTTGAGCTTTACAGGAAACCATTAGGATAACACATAGTATAGATGCTTCCAGATCTGTCCTGTGGATATTAGGGTACCTGATGAGTGATATCTATATCTATGATGATACATTTAATATCTGACAATCTATAGATTTTGTGATTTTACATCAAATAAAGTATTTTCTAAACTATACTCAGAACCATAGTAAAGACTTTAGACTGATAGTTAAGGACTATTTATGATGTAGTGTATTAGCATCAAACACTTTATAAAATAATGGATGTGTGAAAATGACTTCCCATGCACCTTCTATAGCCACTTTTTCACTCTTTCTGGTCGAGTGATGCAATGAGCCCAAGCGCATGAGAAAATGATGATGTGATGACACGTCGTCTCTTTCCCCCCACCTCTTGCGAACGTTGAAGAGACTCTGTGCGCGCAAGCTAGAAATGCAACAGCGTCGAAGACACTGATCACACCCACACCCAACACTACACACACAAACCCTCAAGTTCATGGGGGATTCTGATGCGATAGAAGCAGATAGAAACAGGACAACCAACCTCTCAAGATATAGGATACACACGTATAGCAATAGTGCACGTCAAGTATCTAGATCTCTCTAAGTCCAAAGGCTTTTAATAACAAGAGGAGCAACAGTTGTCGCTGGGCCTCAAGGCAAGGTGTAGTACAATACACGCAACATTGAGAGATGCACATGAAACCCTCACTAAAGTCTAGAGCGACACACAGAATGACCTCAAACGACTTAAAACACACAACACACAACTCAAAGCTTCACGCTCCAAGCAGAAACACTTCACAACACCTTCCACTAAAGCCACAGGATTCAAACCTATGCGCTCAAGCTTCCAAACTGATCGTAGATCCACAGGGTTCTAACCTATGCGATCCAGAGACACAGAAAACCTTATAAAACCCCATCCGCAAGCCACAGGGTTTGAACCTATGCCACTTGGGAAATATATACCTTCAAGCGAGCACTAATCAAGCCAAAGGGTTTGAACCTCTGCCACCTGTAGTGCCTCGTGTCACAAGAAACCCTCAAAGCACAAGAGCGTGTCCTCAATGACCCTAAACTCTTCTTCTCAGGTTAGAGCGCAAGTCACCCAACCAATTAACAGTCACACAAGTGCCACATTAGCTTTCTATGCCTCGCGCGCAACTCAATTCACTCAATATGGTATCAATTCTAGGTATATTCTCTCACTCGAAGTTACAAACTAATCCTGAAGCTACGGCGTCAAGCTGGAGGCTTGCGCGCGACTACAACAGGGGTCCAAAACTTGTACACTATGGTTACACTGCGCTATTTATCTATTTTACGTTCTACAAATTAATGCCACCCAATATAGTATTATTTAAGCTGCGGGGCATCTTCGCCTGCATCCCACGCGTGTCACAATTATCACGCCATAGCTTGGCGCTGACTCAGGAGTCCAGCTCAGGGCCAGATCCTGTCTCTGAGTGTCACGACGTTGGTTACCAACACTATTACACATGTATTGACATTGGTTGCCATATCCTTGGAGTTATAGCCTACCCCATGACTCTTATTTCGCTTCCTAGTATTCTCATAGGGAATTCTATTGTAGTGAGGGCAACGCACTTCTTGTCTAGGCCTTGCACACTTTGGCCGAAGTCAGGAACTTCGGATTTACTTGAGTTCTGACATCACAAAGTCTAGAACTCTAAGCTCTGGGCCTGCCATGCCTTGTGCGTCATAGATCACTGTTACGTGAAGTCTTAATTATCCCACACGTGTGTCCTGCTCTATTCTTAGCACGCATATGCTTTGCCTTGTCAGAGCACTCAGTGTCAAGCACTGGGACTTCATACCTAGTATGGCCTTTCTAGTACCATCCTCAGGTTAAGCCATGCGCTCCACCCAGCTTTACCCTGGTAATATCATTACTGGCATTATGAACACTGCGCTCTGTTGCTTTTCTCATTGCCTTAGTATCTGGGCATTGTTGCCTGTACTCATTTCTACAAATCGCAAAATTACACGTGTGAACACTCATAGAGCATGTCAATGTATCAATGGCTCCCTTCTTGGGCTTTCAACGTCTTCTTCGGCCTCTTCAGAGGATGGAAAGGGAAATGGGTGTTGTGCTACTGTCAGGCATTGGTTCTACATGTGTGTCTTTTAGGCTTGAATATTCCTCTGTCACTGACGACATTGATCTCAGATGTCTCAAACCTGCTTAGTTAGATACTTCCCTTATCGAGGATGTGTATCCCCCTACAATACCTAATGCACTTTTTTCTTTTGTGGCCACCTCATTTGTGATTTTCCTTCTCCTATGTCTCATCGAATGCAATATCAGTTCCACATCAAAATTTCATATGCAACATGTTGACTCACGGGAATTTTGCTTAGGAGCTGTCTACAGATCTGCAGCATGGGAAACGGAGGCCACATTGCATGACATCGAACCCCAAGAGAACACACAGCCTACAGCTGCGGCATTCTATGAACATGAGTATGCCCTCTGATACTGACATGTCGACTGTTCTCATCAACTTTTGCAGACATTCTCAGTCTCATGGACTCTCATATTGATTTCCTGCCAACAATGAGCAGGATGTTCAAGAGACAACACTGCGACACAGCGCTCATCGTCGTTCTGAGGCTTCCCAACCGGGACATTGGTGGGACAGTGTTGCGATTCTAAATGCTTCCCAAAATATACGGAGGAATGAGTTGAGGTGGAATAGGACTTGCAGGCACTGTGCAATCAAGGTCCGTTCACTACCTTTTTTTGAAAACTGCTATTTACCAGTGCCACTTGCAGGTTCTTACAAATGAGCGTACTCATGACGACTGCTTTGTGTGTGGACCACACGGATCCCATATATTACCACGTTTGCCTCCGTATCCTGAGGAATGGCAGGTCTTTCTTTCTCACCACCAACTCGGAGCCAGTTCCCGCCGTTTCAACAGCCTGTTCTCTCTAACAGTGCTCAGTGTATATGACGGTGACTTCATGCATTTCAAAACTGGTGTAGCTGTGGTAACACTCAATGGCGGATGGACATATCATTGCCTCATTCCAGTGCAAGAAGGACAACATGCTATTCAATTGTTTCTACATGATCCAGGATCACAGTACTTGCAAGGTGTTGAGCAGTCTATCCCTGAGAACTGGATTGACGCTGTGCTTGCTGGTCTTCATCAAGTCAATCCTTTCGTAAAAGAATTACAGAATCTCCACACCCACGATGATGATCAGATGGCCCTTCACATTGAGGAGCCATTGTCTATTGTTGGAGACAACATTGCCACCATCATATCTTTGTCACCCAATGCCCTACTGAGCAGGTGTACTATTGTCATCAAGAGGATCGGCAAACAGCAACATCGATTCCTGGACTTGCTATCCCCATATGTCGAGCCTCTACATTACATTCTTTTCTTTCCATACGGTACTCTTGGATGGTCTCCAGAACAGCCACTTACTCTGACCCGATGGCATCGAACTCGCTTCTTCATGAATGCTGAGCAAATGTCCGTGTTTTCCAAACTCATGGGTGAATTTCCACTGTATTTATCATTCTATCGAAGTCAGATACTCATCGTCCATCAGGAGAATACCTCATCGACGCATGGAGTTCTATAGAAGAAGCAAAACTGACTTATATCCAGGCGAATCAACATCAACCAGATGATGATGATGAAGAATATGTTGGCACAGGTGATGAAGAACACACAGAGGACATCCGATTACCTTCAACATTCATACATTCTCCTGCATGGGCAGCAGCTAATGTTGCCGACTGTCTCACTTTGTGCAAGGCTTATGGCAGCTCAACCCTCTTCATCACATTTACCACAAATCCCAACTGGCCGGAGATCACATCGCAACTGCTTCCTGAACAAACTGCTGCTGACCGTCCTGATGTCATGGTTCGGATCTTTCATCAGAAGCTTGCTGCTTTTGAGAAAGAGGTCATCGGAAAATTGGGCCCTGTTGACTACTCTATCCGTATCACCGAATTTCAGAAATGTGGCCCACTGCATGGTCATATTGCTGTCAAGCTGAAGTATGTCCCACGGACAGCAGACAAAATTGATAAATTTCTATCTGCCAAACTGCCTCACAAACCTGGGCCTGTCCGTGACACCATAAAGAAGCACATGTCCCATCAGCATGACCCCAAGAAGGAGTACCACTGCTGTGGATGGTCTGCAACGTCTCATAGGTGTCAGTATAACTACCCACATCTCATAAAGCCTGACTCTGAGTTTAACGAATGTGGTATGTCAGTATGTAGCTTGGCCCATCAACTGCTGATAATGCTTCAGGTTACTATGAACCCTGGAGATGTATGGTGGAGGATGCGTGCATCATTCCCCATATCCTTTATTGGGTTGTCAAATTTGACTGCCACATCAATGTCGAATACTCTGCCTCTGTTTCGCTGTTCCAGTACTTATTCAAATACTTTTTTAAAGGCCCAGATGAAGTGAATTGGAAGGTTTTGAGACTTGACAATGCTACTTCCCAACAGGCTGCACATTCCATGACGTCAAAGTTCTCACCGGTTGATCAGATCCGAGATTATGAGCATGGATGCTACCTCACTGCAACCGAAGCAGCCTACCAATTAGCATCATTTCATATTACAAAGAAACATCCCACAGTCAAACCTCTTCCAGTTCACTTACCTGGTCACCAGCATGCCCAAATGAAGAGGAAGGATGATTTGCAGTCAGATGGGACACTTCTGGAGTGATACATGTGCCGGCCACATCATCTGCTTCTGGACAATATGACCTACACCAAATTTGGAATGAAATGCTATATGGTTTGTCATGAAGAATCAAAACCTCTGCGTCCATGGGAAATCTTGGAAGAGCGACATCATGGTTGACCCCAACAACGCATATGCCTTTATGAGGACAGCCATCTCAGTATTAGTCACATTCAAATGGTATATCCCCATTATGGCAACGTTTTCTATCTTCGCTTGCTCCTCCTTCACCGGCCTGCGAAATCTTGGGCTGATATTCGCACTGTAAATGATGTTGTCTATGCCACGCACCGGGATGCTGCATGTGCTCTGGGTCTCCTAGATGACTGCAACGAAGGCATTTTGGTCTTCTGGGAAATGCTTCAATATCAAGTTCTCCCTGTCCAATTGCGTTGGATATTCTGTGTTCTGTCTGCTGAGGGTGATCCATGTGTTTTGCCTATCTGGGAACAGTACGAGCATGCATTGTCTGCCGATATACTGGATAGCTTGCTCCGTACAAATGCTTCTCCTCCACCAGCCCTGGTGCATAACAATCTATTGCAAGAACTGCAAGACATCTTGCATGGCTTGGGATGCACACTGAGTGATGTCGGCCTTCCGGAGCCATTTGATCGTCAAGCTGAAATAGAATTTGAATTGGGAAGATGGGGAGGCGACCCAGGTAATCTTTCATCGTTTGAGGCGAGCCTTTGGCCAGAGCAGGTAAGATGACTTCTCATGTTCCAGTGGAGCTGTATTCTGATAAGTCTTATCAATCCAAAGTGTATTGTCTATAATCACCTGCGTGAGGTCATAGCAATGGATGATCCTCATCCGATACATGTTGATGGTCATGCTGGTCATGGGAAGACCTATGTCCTTTACCCAGTTATTGGAGCACTAAGGAAAGCTAATGAAATTGTGCTCCTATCAGCATCTTCAGCATATGCAGCTAAGAATTATCCTGGAGGCCGGACCTCCCATTTTCTCTATGGTATACCTGTCGATGAACACAATCCGTTCTTGATATCGATGGTCCATCCAAAATCAGATCATGCAAAGCTATTGCTAGCCGCATGCTGCCATATCATCGATGAAATCAGTGCACTGCACTTCAAGGCCTTTGATTGTGCTGACCGGCTGATGTGCTCTCTTACGGGATGTCATCAAATTTGGGGTGGCCATATGCTTATCACTGTTGGCGATTTTCGCCAGGTAGGTCACTTTTCGGCTACTCATCTTGCTCTGAGATTCCCATGATGTTCCTGTGTAGGTTGCTCCTGTTGTTCGATATGGATCTCAGACTGCAATAGCAAAAGCCTCGATACAGACTCAAGCAGTGTTCTCTCACTTTGAAATCTTGTGACTGACAGTGCCCATTCATCAGCATGATGACCTTGATTTTTCAGCATTCCTAGATTCTATTGGGGATAACATTGGACATCCTGATGTTGACCTAGGCCGTCTTCAACACACACACTCTCATGACGAGTGTATAAACTTCGTTTTTCCATTCAATGTTCTTGCAAACCCAGTGGAATGTGCACGACGAGCAATACTGAGTCCCTTCAATGAATTTGTTGATGAATTCAATTCGGGCATCATTGATCGGTTGCAGGGAGACTCGCACCAGTACCTGAGTACGGATTCTATTGAGGATGATGACAGCATCAACAGCGTTGAAGGCCCACTTTCCGATCCTGATGTTCTCAATTCATTGACAGAGCCTGGAATGCCAGATCATATACTAACTCTCAAGGTTGGTGCACTGTGCCAGCTCACATGCAACTTTGATCCTTCACGAGGACTCACAAAGAACACACGTGTCATTGTCCATCACATGTACAATCATTCTGTAGAGGTCAAGACTATTCCAAGTGTAGTCGCTGGTGAGGCCATTGCATCAGTAAGAGTACAATGTCCTACCAGCATTTCTCAAACATTAAACTGTGTTTTGCTATATTTTTAGGAAATTATCACTTTGCCCCACATTGACTGCCATTTTCAGCCCCAGAATCTCAATATCATAGTTCATCGAAAGCAGATCCCTCTCGCTCTTGCCTATGCAGTCATGTTCAATGGATGTCAAGGCTTGACACTCTCACATCTGGTCCTTGATCTGTGCCATCCTGTGTTCTCTCACATGGCCAGCTCTATGCTGCAGCAACACGGGTGCCCAATTCAAGAGATGTTCTAATACTGAAAGCTGAAGGAGATGTATCTACGTTGACTACAAATGTTGTATGGGAGGAATTACTCCTACCCACTGAATGAATTACATTCCTAGCAATGCATTAAAAGAGTGTCCCAGAGGCCGGAGGCCGAAGGGAAACACTTGTATAAAATAAACTTAGAGGTGACATCTAGATAAGTCAACTCTATATACTTTCAATACTTTAAACTATTCTCCAGCTAAATAGATTAAATTAGTCAAATCTAAGAGACATATTACTATAAAGTCCATACAAACCCAAAGCAACACAAAATATCTAAATCATTCAGTGCCTAGTGGATAAACAATCTTGAAATTTTTGCTAAGTCAGAATAATTATATTACAATATGAACTTCACTTAAAGGAAGAGAATAATACTTGAATACAAAAAGTGTGTTAAAATTTATAGTTCACAAGTGAGTGGGAAAGGAACTAATGTTCATAACAATTGCACTAATAATGCCCTACTAACTACATAGTTTTTATCTATATATTTCTATATATTAACACTGGACAAAAGCCAATGTTTTTGTACCTATAAAAATAGAGAAAATATTGAAAGTTTCTTTACAGTTTCTTCACTGAAAAAAGTATTGAAAAAATTTTGAAATTTTTACTGCTTTATACAAAATCTGCAAAATATAGTAAAATGTTCTAAATATTTTAACTGATTTCTCAGAAAAATTATTCAAAAGAAACTTTGTATATTTTTTATGTATTTATAGGTAAAAATACTTAAACTTTTGTGCAGTGTAAGAGAGGTTGATGGTGACATAATAAGGCAGACTTTGAAACTTCCAGTGATTGCCATCTCATAGTCTATTCTGATTGAGTTTCAATTTTGCTGCACTGCTATTTTCAGTCATACCAGCAGTTGTTGTTGGGACCCACTCCTAAGTGTTCATTCTGGGGTCATGATTGCCTAGACAAGGAGCTATTATTTCCATTTTGTTGAAAAGCTTTCAATATTTGTTCTTGACACTCTTTTGCCTGTTTCTCATTCATATCAATGCGATCAAGTAAGGCAGCTACTTGCTGCTTCATATCTTTGAATTCTGCCTTGATTCCAGAACCACTAGTGGCTCTGGTCAATGATACAAGTCGCCAACAGAAGGTAACTAGTAGAGCTGTTAAGAGTGATATTATCTGCTTCAGCAACAACCTCATCAAGAGTGTGCATATCTTCACATCTTTTAATGGGCTTTGCAACTACAGGTGCAGCAGTAGCAGCAGGAGCAGCGGCAGACATACTAGTTATGTTTTTGAATCCATGCTGATGAGGCTGGTGATGGGCACCCATGAAACTAAGCACAGCCTAGCATGAACACACACACTAAACCTACACTCAATCCCACTAACACACACACACAATCTCCTTAAGTGCAGAGGGGAGCAAGGAATTTAATTCCAATTGCATGCCAACAGTATCCCAATATATCTCAGCGAGCTCACTAGAATGATGCATGTAACAATGTATAATTATCAAGCCGATCTCCAATTCTCTGTTTCCTCAAAGCTTTTACAAGAGAGCATGGTGAACCACACAACCCTCAAGGCAAAGGATATTTCAAAAGACAAATACACATGGACATGCAGATCTGCAAAATGACCAAGTTCGGTCAGTGAGCTTGCTAAGTACAACTTGCTGCTAGATCTGATCTGCGCATGACACCGCCTTTCTCTTAGTTGCTAAACCTGACTCCCAAACTCGTCATGATAGAGGCCCTCAGCACTCTCAATCAAATCACAATTACTCTCGGAAACCATCCCCGCAAGTCCTCACACACAGTGCACTTGCCCTAACAATGGTGCCACGAGATCCAACTGTGCACACCTGTCACACTTCATGCAACTGCTAGAACAGCCCAGTCTGGCTGATTCCCTTGCAAACTACTCCTAGACCTACACAGAGGCCAGCATAATGCAATCTCTCTTTCTCTCTCTTACACTGAACCAGAAATGGAACAGAGCTCCCTCTCAGATGTAATCAAGTAAACTTCTCAAGACTGGCGCAGCGTCACTGCTTCCGAATCTCTTTCTTATCTCAAGTAACCCAAAGTTTGTATCCAAAATTTCTCTCTTATTCTATTTCTCTGTGAATTCACTAAACTTGCATTATAGCCAAGACTCGAAGTTACTAACTCTTATGTGGTGCAACAAGTCCAGATCCAAACTGAAACTTTATTATGGTATGTGGGGGGTAGGTAGCTTGGCTTATTACATGAATTTCTACTCTACTTATACTATGGGCGATTGATTGTTACAAACAGCTTTTTAGTAATTTAACTCGTTGTTAGCTGATACTCCCTTGTCTGAACTGGTACAGCGCTCTAAGCAGTGCGCTGCTTGTTCCTCTTTTTAGTAGTTTCAAAGAGCTAAGTGATGTCTATGTTGCTTGCTCAAGCAACAGAGTAGCCCATGGGTGTACACTCAATAGCTGCTTAATCCTCGATCACCGATCATACTTCATATTTGGCTTTTGGGTCTGCTCCGAAGGTGACAGCATCATATTCTAGACTTGGTAACCAAGAAATGCTTCGGACTTTGAGCCTGCTCACTATTTCCATCAGCTGAAGTCTGTTTCTAGGCCATGCCTGGGGTTCTCTTGATTACCCTGCACGTAATATTGTTTTTCTGGATCTCCAGGGACCATGCATCATAGATTACAGACATGTCATTATCTAAATTAGTCTCAGCCTGCACACAAGCACATCCCACTGAAGTTGAATTCTCTATTACAAACAGATGGTTTAGCAAGCTAGCTTGCTCTTCAGCCTTGTTGCCGTGCATGCAGGTAAGGTACAGTGCAATGACAAAGTCCTTATGTTTTAATTCTGCTGATGAGCCTAGACTTCCGTGGCAATGGCAACACCAACTCAGAATGAGATTGGGCAAGTTAATGTGGTAGCATGGCAATCAAGGTGATTGTGTGTGCGAGTGGGTTCGGAGCACCTCTGTGCAGTAAATCAATTCCTCTATACACAAGTATACACTGCAACTTTAAGTCTGTGAAGTAGTACTGCTTGGTAGTTGAGTACTAGATGCTATGGCTATAAGCCAGTAGGGATCTCTCAAAATGAGAGGGAATGGAAGCGGATAGAACATGAATACCACAAATCCATATGAGAAAACGTGAGACAAGACTAGAAAACATCACTCGACGGTAATCTGAGTGAGGTGATCAGTAGAGAGTAGACTAAATGGTCAGCAATAGTCTAGGAATGAGCGAGGCAATGAGAGGACATGGGGTGGAGACTGCGTGTGGTGAGAGAAAATGTGGAACTATGAAAACTGGCAATGATACTGGTCCTATACGGTGCGATGGTGCTGAAGTCGATGTTGAAACTGGTCTTGTACTGAAATGATCCTATCCTATGTCAAACTAACCTTCAAGTCCACTCAAGGGACTGATACTATATGAAAACTTGCTGTAACTGGTCCTATACTGATCCTAAGTCTACTCGGAGACTACCCAAGTGGGTGGCGATAGACTAGAGTGTGACGATAATTGATGTAGACTGTGGTCAACTGGAGATGAACTTTCTTGTAACTACATTTTCTAGCTAGTTTTTATACTACAAGTACTAATTTATAAATAGAGTAAATATGCAAGCCTTAGTAAGGCTGTAAGGCCTTGGCTTTGTAAAAATCATAAGGAACATATGGTCTTTTGTCTTCTGAAGTAACAGCAACTTGTCAATGTTGCCATGTATGGACAAAAACCATATGGTTTTACTGAGCAATAGTCATCATATTGAGGAGTACACATGGGGCAATGTTTTCTTGAGGCCTTGGCCAAGTAACAGCCTTAGTAAACATGGTCTGTAGTTGCTGTAGCTGCAATTGTCATAGCTGGGAGGGTACTCACATCAATCACATCATTTTCATTAAGTGATCAATGAGTGCATCAACTGGGTGCTTCTGAGTGATGCAGCAATTCTGTTTTGGGGTGATTGTTGATTGTAGGTGCCTTGCCATAATGAAATATGGCAATTCTGATGCATAGCAAGATGGGATGGATAACAAAGCACATGAAGAGTAGTTGCCATAGGATGAAAGTGGTGTCAATGTGTGTGCAATCGTTGGTTTGCTAAAAGGCTGTTGAAGGGACAGTAGTGTTAATTAGCAGGGTAAATCCACAAATTCTGAGCATACAGAGCCTGGAGGCTCATCACTGCTGCTTCTTTTTCTATCATAGAGCTCTCTACCTTGGTGACCTTGCTTCTTCATGTGTCACTTGCACTGTCAGCCCACTTGTGATGTCTCTGCATTGCTCACATGTAAGGTATGGCATTTTTGCAAAATTACATCCTTAGACATGCTGCAGGCATGACATATTCCCCTCACTAAAGTGCTGGCCATCCTTGGTCACTTCATGGGAGTGCAATGCTTCTCTTCTTATCAATTTCCCAGAAGTTCCATGACAGTATGTTCCTGATACATCAATGTTATCAGAAGTTCTCACATGTGCTTCTTTTCTCAAAGCTTCCTCATGGACCTGGTGCACAGATCTCCTTCTCCCTTTGACAGCTTGAAGTTACCATGAGAATTAATCTTTTGTGTGACTCTAGGATTCATCAAAGACATACTTGATCTTTCCCGAGATCTGTTAGAAGGACTTGTAATTGACTGGGGTTTTGTATGTAGGTGAGCTTGATTTTCCTCTCATAGACACATCAAATGACTGTCATGCTTATGAAGCATTCACTTGGCATGTGTCTGAGGTAAGGAATCAGATTCCTCTGGCTTGTACACTGTACACTCAATACTGTTAAGACAATGAGTATTCTCAGTCGATGGTGTACTAACAGATTTGTGACTCTGCCATGAATGAGATATGAGTTCCGTTTCCATTGCAGTCATGTCAGTATAGTTGCCAGGGCCTCTCTCAGCTGTTTGGAGGTGCACTGGTGATAGAGTTGGATCTGATTTCTCTGAAGTGAAGCATTGACTGACTTTGCTTCAAAGACAGGATGGCCACTGTATGCATTCCATCTGTCGCTTTAGTTGATGCTGGCAGTTAATGATGTTGAATGTAGAATGGTGTAATGCTTGCTGTAACCGCTTCTGCTGCTGATGAATGTGATGTCTCACTCTACGTGGTAGTAGGGAGCTCTTGTCCTCTGAAAAAAAGGGTGTGCATGGTGTATTTGAAGCGATTTGGAAGGTATAAATTCCGTTACTGGTTAAATTCTGATTGATTGAAGCATTAGTATCATAGTCCAGGGCTTCGAGGTTCGGAACATGTTTCTTTCGACTGTATTGTTCCTCTTCTCTTGTAATGATACTGTGTACTCCCCTCAAACTCCAGTCAGAGGCTGAGTCCTGACAGGAGGTCTTCAACTTGGGAGGATTGGAATGTGATGCAGGAGAAACAGTAGGATGGTAATATTCTTGTTTTCCAAGATTGGCTCTATCAGCATTATGCTGAGCTGCAAGAAGGTTTTCATCTAGCATCATGCATGTCTGACATTCATCCCAGTCATGAACATCATCAAGCAGATAGAGGAAATCCTCGACATAAATGCGGTACTGCAATGCATATATCTCAAAGTTGTTGGCTGTGAAACCTGGCTCATACAGGTGGTCGGAGATCCAAATAACCAAAGGTTTCAAGAGATGAAGAGGCTAATGAACGGCGAGTCGTCAATTTTGTGAGAAGTTCCTGATAAATCTTCTCATCTAATTTGTACATGACATCTTTCACAAATGTGGTACAGGCAGAAACGAACATGAGAAGGCAATCCAGAATGTTTGTCTCTTCTGAAAAGATCTTCATTTACTGGTTGTGTGTACAAGCACTGGTGGTTTGTAAACCATTCCTGAGTTTTCTATTCCTACTGTGTTTAAGTAACTGTATAATGTGATCCTTGCATGCCTGCAAATGTGTATGTTCTGTGAAGGTAAAAAGGGGAACAGATGATGGCCACAAGCGAGTAACCTTTCTGGTATCAGTGTCTGTGATGTCTACCCTGTAACCCAGTTTATCTCTCTTAAGAATCTTCATGATTAGACACAAAATAGTATTTAATCACTTTAATTGCTTAACATAGGTAATTAAAAGACTATTTAATCAATACAATTAATCACATTCTTAATCAAGCTGAAGCATTTGACTTAAGCACACTAAGATTAAGCAGAAATTAATCAAATGCCCGAATGTCCTCTACCTACCCTATTTCTTCTTGCCAACTTTGCTTCTAGAAAATAGTTCAGCTTTACAGCAATCTGCAGCAGGTGACACTTACCACATCTTTCTTGTTTTATCCTCAAGTCAGTGAAGTATCAACATTCTAACATCACAATGAATAATAAATCTGATACGGCACATAATCCTTACCTTGTTCTCTTTGCAGGTGGAGAAACCACCCCAGTCACTGATGCTGTTTCCAACTCAGCACTCCTCTTCTTCCCTTGCCTTGGTCCACCACCTTTGCTGGCAGATGAACCTGCCGCTCCTCCAACACTTGCATGTTGTCATCGTTGCTTGCTCTTGGCAGTGGAGTAGTCATTGTCATCAGCTGGCATCTCTGACTCAGCAGCGGTGAGAACTTTGGATTGTTTCACAGTTTTGAGCATCTCAAGTTCATCAGCCAGCATCTCAGTCTCGGTGGCAGGTAACTCTGATGGCTCTTCATCAGGTTGTTCCATTATTTCCACAGTGTTGTCAGGCTTGCCAGGTGGTATCTCAGGTTCAGTGGCAGGTAACTCAGGTGCTTCTTCAATAGGTCATTCGACAGAAATTTTGAGTTCATTAATGGGTATGTCGGGCTCATCGTTAGGCAGCTTGGGTTCATGGAACGGTATGGGGGGTTCATTAATAGCTTCATTGGTGTCATCAGGTAGCTTGACGTTATCAGTTGGTGCTTCAGCCAAAAAGGGTGTTCTGAATAAAAACTGAAACGGCTCTTCCAGTCCACTTAGAAAGTCTGCCATAGCATACAAAGAACTCGCATTCAGGTCGAACAGATTTCTCAGTCCAATGTCTGGGAACTTGTATTTTTCTGTATTGTAGTAATCACCTGGGTAATTGCATACATTCTGCCAGTTCAAACTTTGGCCTGGCCTTGCATCACCTATGGTGTATCTTAGTACCAGACTTTCCTGCACAAATTGACAAATGCACCAAATGAGCCTTTCAAATAATCATGCAGCTTTTCTACCAAGACATTTGGAGAACAGTTGCTAGCATCCACATCAAACAGCTGAATGCCTTGGTCGTTATAAGGCACCAATTTATCTGATAAAGCTATGAATAATTAACATGGGAAGACAAAACAATAGACCAAGGCCACTCACCACAGAGCAGGGCTGCCCCGGACCATGATGCCCATGCCCAAGCAAAGTCTCCAAACTCTTCAAATTTCATGGACTTGAACTCAATGTCTTCATGGAAGTGGCGTTGGGACTACTCATCTACATGCGAATACACTGTATATCCTGTTAGTAACATCTCATGAGAAGTTTTATTCTACTCACTGGCTGGCCACCATGGGATCCACACTGCCCAGATTTTGCAAGCAATAATTCAGCTGAAATTCAGCTCCGCCTAGAGGACCCGCTAGAGAAGTGAGTTTGTTCAATAGGTCACTGATCAGGTAGGGAAAATCGAGGGCATTTCTTGATGTGACATGAGTACATGATGCACTGCATAGTGAAGGAGATACCCACTGGTCATAGTCATATGCAACTGTAGGTGCTAACACACGGCACTTTTCTTCATCTAATTCTGACCACATGCATCCCAGCACAATCTGATAGGCCACAGCATGGCTAAAACCACTCTGCTGCACTTTGACAAGGTTGGACTCGAAGACTTCGAAATTGTCATCATCTTTGTCATCATCATCGGCATCTTCTGGGCAACCCTCATCACCATCATCATCAGGATGGAAGTCGGTGTCCTCATCCTCAACCACAGAACCAACCTCTGCTTCCTCTACCTCTCCTTCAGTGTCATTCAACTCTGACAGACAATCCATCTGTTCATTGTCTCTTGCCGTCAGATGACAATAATAGTCTCTTGCCGCATTCACCAGAGCATCCTTGCATTTGTTCAGAAGCTCCTTGTTAGCAGCGGCAAAGGAAGCTTTCGCACTTGGTGGCTTGGCCCAGTCCATTAGGCAGTCAATCAATCACTGAACATCTTGCTGTGGAGCTGTGCATGGGTGGGATTTCGAGGAGGTGGGCTGTAGGACCATGGTACCATGGCCCTTGTAGTAATTCCAGGTATTATCAACCTTCTTCTTGATTTGCTGGGGATTCGTTAGTCGTTATATAACAGACTATGTCAATAGTGACTCACATCTAGTCTTTCTTTGCGATGGGACCTGGTCACAGTGTAGTCCTCATCGCAAAAAGCAGTGACACCCAAATCCAGCGCCATGACAGTCCCAATCAGGCTTTTCCTGTACTTTGCTCTGTTGGCGCTGCTTGAGTCCACCACCAAAAGAGCTCAAATCTCTGGTTTGGGGACCTCTTCTACCCAGACCTGCTGTTTGTACATAAAAGGGACATCTGCCTGTTGACTGATTGGCAGCCAACCGGAGCCACAGTCAGCAGCCATGAATCTAGACACTGTGGAAGAGACACACCTTTTTTTGTTGGCTTCTCATGTTGCTCAGAGCTCGGTAATTTTTCTGAATTGTTGCCTGAGGTGGATTTGGTTATGTGGGGTTTCTTGTTAGCAATCTTTCTCCCAGCTTGGCTCAGCTTAACATGTCAGCCTAGATGATCTCTGAGTATTCAGACATACTTGCCAGCAGAAAGTGTAATGCATGTGGGTCCAATGGCTCTGTTTCCGTGGGCCTAGCACTGTTTTTTTCCCCCTTTGGCCATGAAATTCAAGGATCATGAAGTGGGTGAAAAACGGTAAGATGTGAGTGCTGATGATGAGGGAAGATGAGGGAAAGCTGTAGACAGTTATTGCCAAATGCAAAGAAGTTATTCCAAAGCCTTTGACTCAATTTAAACAAAACATTTACCTCAAAGACAAAAATCAGGTACCTCATTGTCCTCATGATTTTCTGCCACCCCAGACATTGTTCGCATCAAGAATTTGAGTGGAACAAAGGTTGCACAATTTAATTCCCTCTACAAGGGATATCCTGCTTCAGAGTATTGTAGGAAGAACTAGGCAAAATGTATGGTGATGAGCCTAGACTTCTGTGGCAATGGCAACACCAACTCAGAATGAGATTGGGTAATTAACATAGTAGCATGGCAATCAAGGCAATCATGTGTGTGAGTGGGTTTGGGGCACCTCCATGCAGTAAATCAATTCCTCTATATGCAAGTATACACTGTGACTTTAAGTCTGCAAAGTAGTACTGCTTGGTAGTTGAGTACTAGATACTATGGCTTTAAGCTGGTAGGGTTCTCTCAAAATGAGAGGGAACAGAAGCAGGTATGACATGAATACCATGAATCCATATGAGAAAATGTGTGATGAGACTAGAAAACATTGCTGGATGGTAATCTGAGCAGGGTGAACAATGGAAGATAGACTAAACAGTTGGCAATAGTCTATGAGTGGGCAAGGCAATGAGAAAACATGGGTGGAGACTGCATGTGGTGAGAGAAAACATGGTACAAGGTGCTGAAGGTGGAATGGCAAGAGAAAATGTGCAACTACGAAAACTGGTGATGATACTGGTCCTATACAGTGCGATGGTACTGAGTCAATGTTGAAACTGGTCTGGTACTGAAACGATCCTATCCTATGTCAAACTAACCTTCAAGTCCACTTGAGGGACTGATACTATATGAAAACTTGCTGAAACTGATCCTAAGTCTGCTCTGAGACTACCCAAGTGGGCGATGATAACGATGGTGAAAGGGAAACTGTAAAAACTCCAATGGTGTGAAAGTGAAACGATGATGGCCTATAAAATATAATGTGGGTGAGGTATGACACGGCGGTCACATATTGGCACAATATGAGCATGCACCAACAGTGTTAAGAGCAAAGAGAGAATGTCAAGAGACTCTTCACAGTTAAAAACCATGGAATAACTCTGGTGAGTTCAAGAGTCGACATGCAATCGAGAATATGCTGGGGTAAACTGTATATTGCTGTAGAACAGTGAATAAATGTGGTTTACTGGCAATAGACTAGAGCATGACGATAATTGACGTAGACTGGGGTCAACTGGAGATGAACTGATGATGAACTAACTTGTAACTACATTTTCTAGCTAGTTTTTATACTACAAGTACGAATTTACAAATAGAGTAAATACATGAGACTTAGTAAGGCTGTAAGGCCTTGGCTTTGTAAAATTGTAGGAAACATATGGTCCTTGGTCTTCTAAAGTAACAGCAACTTGTTGACATTGCCTTGTATGGATGAGAACCATATGGTTTTGCTGAGCAATGAGTGGATCATTAGGTGCTGTTTAGCTGCGGATTTCTGGGCAATAGTCATCATACTGAGGAGTACGTATGGGGCAATGTTTTCTTGAGGCCTTGGCAAAGTAACAGCCTTAGTAAACATGGTCTGTAGTTGCTGTAGCTGTAATTGTCATAGCTGGGAGGGTACTTGCGTCAATCACATCATTTTCATTAAGTGATCAATGAGCGTGTCAACTGGGTGCTTCTGAGTGATGCGTCACTTCCATATTGGGGTGATTGTCGATCAAAGGTGCCTTGCCATGATGAAATATGGCAATTATGAGGCATGGCAAGATGGGATGGATAACAAAGTGCATGAGGAGTGGTTGCCGTAGGATGAAAGTGGTATCAGTGTGTGTGCAATTATTGGTTTGCTGAAAGGCCATTGAAGGGACAGTAGTGTTATTTAGCAGGTAAAATCCACGAATTCTGAGTGTACAGAGCCTGGAGGCTCATCAACGGTTAAGAGATCCTGTCAGAACAAGCCAAATGTCAAGTCATTGCATCAATTGCATGCACTTTTACCAGCTACAAGCCCATCCAGATAGCATTAGCACTGACATAATGTCAAGTACAGCAGAGCGACTCATACGAGTCAGCTCATCATTGCTACCCAGCGGTCAGGACGAGGTACATGGAGGGAACAGGAAAAACCCATCATATGCTGATGTGCTTATGTCACAGAGACACCTCATGATCAGTTGCGTAGTTCACGTCAATGTAAATATATTGTAATATATCAAGAACATATTTGTATTTTGTAAGTAATACCTATTCCCATTCTGAAATATCAAGATACACTCCCTGGCATGTTGTAGACACTCACACATGGACCTCAGGTACATATGTAGGATCAGGATTGTGGTTCAGCTGATGAGGAAGCATGGGGGCACGTCCAAAGTATAAGAAGAAGGTGTCAACATAATGAGCAACCACCTGTTTCTCCAGCTCCTCAAAGTCCATTTGCATATACCCTGATTGCTTGGTACCTTGTAGAAAATCAGGAGCATCAATCCATCCCTTCATAATTTTGTGCAGAGAAAACAAGTACAGGGCATGTTCCAGCCATGAAGGGTGTGCCAGACCGAAATTTGCACTACCCAGATCCACGCAGGCAGGGTGCTGGAGACAATGAGGGAAACATTGTGTGACTGCATTAATATGTGGCTCGGACATCTTAGCAGGCATGGCGGCAGCACAACAATCAAGTGCATGGACTTCCAGACAAAATCCCATCTCTGTTATTTCCCAAAGAATCTCTTGCTTATCTTGATCCATTAGAGATTCAAATTCTTTGCCCCTCCAGAAACTTCATAGCTCATTTGTGTTTAGGTCACCTTGAAACTTGTCAAAACACCCTGCTATGAGGTGCTTCACCTTTTCATGCATTTGTGCATTTTTAGAGTTTGTATTTCCTGAGTCCCATAAGTAGGGAAGCATCAGCAATGCATGCCATTCTTGATGTAGCAGCATAGGAGGGTTGAAGTCAGGAATCGCTAGTTGAGTCTTCATTGCATCATGAAGTCGTAACCAGGTGTGAAAACAGGCTGCACATTTGTTGGCATTATTGATGCTGGTGAACAAATCTGCACACAGGAAAGCCAAACCATTGATTCCGACGATCTTGGCAGATGAGTGGCATTGCTCCTTGTTCACATCAACCTGGAGCAAAGCAGCTTGCCAGATAGGTACAGTAGGTGGAAGAAGTTCATGTACAGGATCAGTGAAACCAGAGACGTTCGAACTTGGTTTGGGTACTTTGATGCAACCGCTGTGTGATCAATTGTGGTCTGTGAAGGTGGTTATGAGATATCGTCTATAAAGAGTGGTAAATGCATACATGGCAAAAAACAGATATCCATGCGTGTTTCTGAGGCCAGAGGAGGCTGGGGTCGGGTAAGGACAATAGAACTCGGTGCATAGAAAGGATCTGACCATCTCAAATGATCACGTGTAAAGCATTCCATAGCAGCATACTTGCTGCTGTCCAGAGGACCTGTATAGACAGAATAAAGTTTCAAGCAGGGTGGATCTAGCACCAAGGTTCCTTCTGGTGATACTACACATTCAAGCACATCAACTCGATAGAGGATTGCCTCTGTCAGTGGATGGTGATGTGCTCGGTAACGGCGAGTGGCAAAAGGACTAGTGAAGGGCAATGAACACCAACAACACTAAACCTAACACTAACTCTACACTTATCACCAATGTATTGAATTCGGGCATTTTGAGTACAATAGAAGCACTCTGCAGACTTCAATAATCAAGGAAAGTTGTTTAAAGACTTTTTATTCGTTACTAGTGAGCTATACAAGCGTACTACTTGCACTAGCAGGGTTGGTAAGACACAATTGGGTGAATAGTGACTTGGTTTGAGCTACTGCACTCGCTCTGACTGGGACTGCTTCGAACTAGTGGCTCTCTTGGCCCTATACTGCTTCCTACAAGTGATAAACACTTGACTAGTCGCACTCTAGGCTGACTAGTGGCGCTCTTGGCCTAAGAATAATACTTTAAACTTTGAGAACTTGCTTGAACTAACTTCAAAACACTCTTGGCCTTTGCAGGACACTAAAGATTGCTCTAAGACACTTCAATTCACTCAATGCTATGGGTAACTTAGCGACTAGTCACCACTTTGTCAAGGTTAAGTGCAAAAGCCTTTAATTGGGGCACTAGGTACTGACTAGTAGGTCACAATTGCAGGGATGGCTTGCCTTCTCCATGCGTGCACCTATTCTACTACTTATATACTAACAATCAAGGTACAATCAAGATATAAATAACTGACTAGAGGGGTATTATTGATAAGGATTTCTTGGCTAGTCACGAGTAATGGTGAATAATCACGCAATAGTTGGTCTAGAAACGGTTGCTTGCTGACTAGTGAGCCTAGGAGCTCCACTAGCAGTGGTATGCCATATCCTTGGCACAGCAACGCTCCACTAGTGTCAAGGATAAATGACTAGGCGGCGAATGTGCCTGTAGCAGCTGTCGATCATGATCAAAGGCGCAGCCCGGCTATACTAGTGCTGATCGCAATGGATCTTTATCGCACTAGTTGGATCTGCTGCAAGGTTAATCCATTGCTAATTCATTTCTAAGTCCTGTTTTGAGCTTGCCACATGACTATTTAACCTGACTTAGGTGTTTAGGCCCAGATTGGTCCACTAGTGACTGAACTTCATGAGATTTGTGTCCTCTGCCTCTTGTTTGGTGCGCTAGTCATGTTACTTGTCCACTAGTGGCTATATTTACTTAGCCCTGTTAGCATTCAAGTTACTAGTATGGCTGGCTGGTAGATTTAACCCACTAGTGGTATCGCATCTAAGTCCTGGCTCTACTAGTTGCATACTAGTCTAACTATCAGCTCGAAGCCTCAGCTATAGTCCTCTCAGTATCACTGATGTAGGATAGATCTACAATAGTATTATTATAAAATCGCAAAATCTAGGTGTGAACGCATAGACGGCATATCAGCGGATGCACCACACAGGAATTCATGCTTGATGGAACCGTTGCAGCATAGTAGCATCATGAACGAATGCCCCCATCAAATAGCCATCGACCACAATAGGTATTTGTGTTTGTAGAACTTCTCCGTTCATTTGGGGTCAGTATATTTGACAGTAGTTGACTAGTGCACAAAGGAGTCGTGTGACCCTTTGACACTCTTGCAAAGTCAGATAGACATGCTCAAAGTTCAGTGGCAGTTGTTCCAGCCAAGCAAGAAACATGTCAAGCACCTGGCAGTGCAAATTGATGTTTTTCTTGAGCTTGGTGGGCCCAGTAATGCTTTGTGCTCTGGTCATTATCATGATGCAAGTCTCCTTCAGTTCTATGAGCTGTTTCCCCCTCAGCTTTCCCAAATTATTGAACAATGAAGCTTCATTGCAAGAGAAGAAAATTTCCTGTGTGAGTGGAATGAAGAGGCTGTCAAAGGGGTCATTGAATAGTCCTACATGTTTCCATATGCAAGCGAGATATGGGTATTCGGCACAGAATAGTTGCGGCCAACACAAAGGGTCATCATGACCATACATGTAATTCTTGCACATGTAAATCTCCCAGTTGGAACCCAAGGCAGGTTCCCTTAGAAATCCCACATTGGGACTGAGGATGAAATGATCGTTATTGTGGAGTAGAGCCCCACACTTCCCATCATTGAATTGACACTCTGAAGATCATGAGCAAAAATCACCTCCTTCCATATGATAACTCATGTTCATCAGGTCTCATTTTGTGTAGCAGAAGTCTGGGATTTCGGCATACTGCGTCAGGCATTAAGAGATCAGAATTACTGGGAACGGCTTCCAGTGTAACTTCTGGATCTAAGATCATGTTCATGGTGATGTTCTATATGTTGGCAAAGAATGAGCATGTCGCATGACTCTTGCACTGCTAATGGAGATATTGAAAAGTGCTAGCTAATGAAATGTCAAGCAAGCAATCAGGTCGACCTCTACAGGTCAGGCCAGAAGAGAACAGAGGATCTCAAAGGAGAATTGCGACTCACTGTAAGTGTAAGTCCAGGAGAAATGTGTTACAATTTTTCCTTTTTCTCTTATCTTATCTTTGGTGCTTATCTTATCTTGCACACCAATCTAATCCAGATCTTATCTACGGGTGCCCAGACCGGTCGCCATACCTATATCGAACGACTTTGGCATTTATGCTGCAACATGCATAAACTGCAACAGAACCAAACAGACTGATAGCTATCTTTAGATTCCATAAACCATATATAAGTAGTTATGCTCTCAGCCATGTACCCTAGCTTTGAGCTAAGTTTATACATACCAGACTTTACTCTTTTGCTCGCTGAACCTCGACTAAGCGTTAACCGCCTCTAGTCTCGCTATATCAAGCACCACGGTAATCCAGGGTGACTGTATGAACGTGATACAGCCTTAGGATTCGCCTTGCTTGTTATACCTGAGTCCGGGCCTAACAATTAGCTCGAAGCTTCCCTACGTTTCTCCTGCATGCTAGCCATCAGAGAAACAATCTCATATTCACCCTCCCGAAACGAAATTGCTGCCATCATTGCTGCCATCATCAGCAGCATCCTCATCTTCCTTCTCCTAACACTCTGCTGTTTGGGATATGGAGAACAGACAGAATATGAAACCTGAACTTTGGATTCTAGACCCATCAAATGCTCAGCTCTTCCAAGCCACTACATCCCTTCCCACGAACTCCGGGAAAACCCTGAATGAACCCAACTCCGCCACCAACTCCGATTAGAGAAGAGGATATAAACCCAGACAACCTCACCACCCTCTTGATAGAGCTCCTCATCTGCCTCTATCGAGAAAACCTTCAATACTTCCCAAGACCCCGCCGATGATCCCTGACCCAAACACCAACACCACCATTGCCACCACGACCACCCTTGTGGGCGCTATCCTCCTCATCCTCTTCACTACCCTGTTCGTTCTTGCCTACCAAGAGCGAATCAGACAATTCCTACAAAACAGGGGGCTTCTTGTTGAAGCACGAAACCCCTATTACTTCCAACATGCACCATTCCTGAGGCACTATGTCCTCCCCTACCAACGAACTGAACCAGACACCATATGGCCACATATGGCACCCAGCACAACGACGACCACCATTCGCTGCTCCAATACGAGGACCACATCCACCAACACCCATGACTCCTCCCGCTACTTTGAGAGTAGGGAGGAGCCAATACAACAAAATGCAACCCCGGGGCCCAGCAATGTTCACAGAACCCCAACTCCAGAGCCCGCCGCGATGCCGCCCAGGCAGCTACAGGTTACGAACCCTGACCCATGGGCTGGCACAGAGGATGCTCGCATCGAGCCATCCACCGAGTTCCCCATGGGCACATGGGGCCCAAACGACACCCCCGAGCTCCTACGGGTATGGGACCAACCAGTGGCTCCCAACCCCGCCCCAGCATTCACAAATGCTGACCTCGACCACGAGGTCATCACCATTTACAACACCAACAACGAACCCATTCCACTGTACTCCGCATGAGTACCAGGAAATAACACCGGGGTGGAGGGCTCCCACAAACCCTCACAAGACGAAGGGTCCCATGGCCAGAGTCTGACACCTCTGACTCAGACTCCGAGGACCCATTTGCCCACCGACGACCAAATGTTCGGACCCCACGACGACGAGTCCCAGTCAACCATCATGGCCAACCACGAAGCCCGAGTGACCCGCTCAACCCCCACAGCCACGACTATGATTGGCCTACCCTCTCCAAGGTTGACGAACAAATTCTCGGACCCGAACGAACCACCGCCTGGCAAATCCGCCAGGAGGACACTGACGCCTGAGTCAACCGGGCATGATGGAATCCCGACCACCAGGAATCCATGGACTTCTTCCTCGCCACCAACTGAGGAGACCCCTTCATGGGATTCCCCACCGACGCCCAAATTGCGGCCAGGGCTCATGCCAACTGAGACCACACCCTTTACCACACCGCCTATGGGGGAAACCGACTGGATGTCCTATGACCTAGGACAAACAATGAACAGTGATGAATCAAGCATGCCCTCCGAGCCCTTTCAGAGGAGCTGGAGGCAAGACTACAACGAGAGAACGATCTTTGATTGTTTCCATCATGACAAAGGAACGTTTGGGGAGTGGAACACAGAGGAAGAGATGCTTCCACCATTCCCCAAACCACTCCCTGACTCCCCGCCAACCCGCCGACTAGACAGAAATGTCGCCATGCCCCCTGCCTGGACATATCATCAGCAAGGGTACTACCACAGGAGAGGGACCAGCAGGCTAGTCGTGGGAGCAGGGAACAATAGAATGGAAGAGGGCTCGAGACAGCCCACAATGGAAGAACGGTTCCAGCAGATGGAGGCGCAGATGGCGCAAATGCAAGACAAAAATGTGAGGCTCAACGATGAGCTCACCAACCTACAAGCAGGAAAGGGGAAGGAACCCAAACGAGGGAGAGGAGGACCGCCTGCCAGACGACCGTGCCCAGATCATTTCTCAGTGCCACAACCCCCAAACTTCGACCCGCCAGACCATGGACCCATTGGAACATGGTCAGAGAACGACTCCCCATCATTCCTTGGAGTCAAACCAACCCTCGTCAACCGGCCCGAACCATTCAAAGGCGACCATGACGACATCGACCAATTCCTCGGAGACTGCACCACCTACTTCGAAATATTCCGGTATTACTTTGCCAGAGTACCCTCGCTGATGGTCGTGTTCGCAGCCTCCCATCTCATTGGTTGAGCATGGGACTGGTGGGTAGAACAGCACGAAGGATACTGGTGGATACCAGACAACATAAACGAGCCCGCCAGATACCGATTCCCCTCGTGGGAAGTATTTGCTGACCTAGTCAGGGATCAGTTCCGTGACCCTGCCATTGAGGAGATACACGAGCGATGGATGAACGAGGTGCGCATGGGCAACAACCCCACCACCCACTTCTTCCAACAACTGGAAAGAGAAGTGAAGCTGGCTGGACAAAGGAAGGACACTGGAGAACGAGGCACCATGGTACACGCAGTCTGAGCAGGAGTCCCCATGGCATACACCGCCATCATCGCCAACATCGGAGTTGGCGTTCCATGCACCTATGACCAATGGAAGGAACGCATCATCCTGATATACGAGGAGTGCCAGCGGAAGTATGCCTATGACCAGGCCTACGACTGCTGCAACGAACAACACCCAGGGAACCAGAAGCAACTTACTGCCACCAGTAGTAACAAGAACACTACAGGTGGTGCGACAAGTTCCTCGACAGGCAAGACGGCTGGCAATGGCAAAGTGCGCGAGCCAGGAACCAGGTGGTGGATCACAAAGACATATGGCAGGCAAGGACAGCCCATGGAGATTGACGCAGTCAAGAAGAAACAGAGGGACGAAGGGAGGTGTTTCAGGTGTGACCAAAGAGGTCACCTGTCGAGGGATTGCCCGCAGAAAGGACAGCAGCAACAGGTACATGCAGTAGCAGCGGAAGAAATTCCACTCGCCATGGACACCAGGATCGAGGAGGTAAAAGAATAGGTCGTCGAGTGCTCGATTCCGCTGCGATGACCACGAACTTACATACTGGTGAACTCTCTCCTTCCGTCGGCCGGTCTGACACTTTTACTTTACACACAGACATTTTACCTATTGCGCATTTGAATATACCCCTGCCCCAATGTGTGGGGCGGGCTTTTACGACTTCCACCATTACACCACCAGTGTTAGAGTCGACCCAGAACCGATATGATGTCCTTTGGGACATGACTGACCTTTCCCTAGACATTGGGGCCACCATCCCCAGGATTGTGCAACTGGCTAAACATCTGGCAAGTAGCTCATCGCAAGTGAAAGCATCAAACAAAAAGATGACCACCATATCATCACCTCTCTTAACAGCGACACCCCAGTCAAGTGGCTCCATTGGAATGCACACAGTGACGCAGGCACGACTGGAGGGGACAGACAAGGCACCTAGTGCTGACTCTGCAAAAGCGGCATTGCACAACTGCGATGTGACTTCACAGGGCCCCAGCCACGCTGCGGGTATAGAGGTGAACACTATGGCACAGCCTTCCCTGGTAACGAAGCCCCACGCAAGGATGTCGAAGTCTAAATCCCCCACCTGGGGGGCTTCGATGAAAAACGAACCATGAACGAAGATGCACAAGCTGAAAGGTCAGGGCAAAGACAGAGCTGACACTTTCAAGGAGGCCATTACCTTGTCAGCCTACCCTTCCCGAGTCGCAGGCCCCGAGGATAGGATGCCGAGTGGATCCACAACGAGTAGTCCCCTTGGCCAGGAGGCAGCAGGAATGGCTGACCTCAAAGCTCAGGCCCGACCAGTTGTTCCCAAGTGATCCTTCACCGATCAGGATGATGTCTCTCTTGGAAACCGGGTACCCCACACTGACACGTCCTCAGGACACCATGAAGCCGATGAAAGGAAGGAAGCTGCTAGCGCCCAGGCAGTGAATAGGGGGCATCAGGTAACCATGGTAGAGGTTCCCGATGAAGAAGATGATACTGCCTACCAGCGGTGGCTTACTAACGGAAGTCCCATAGTCAGCCCAAAGCAGTGCCAACCAGCACTGCCGACTCCACCTGAGTCACCGACACCACTGACACGACCACTCCCTAATGAGGGGGTGCTCCCGAACGATGTTAAGAAGACCGAGGTGACCTCGCCAACGGTAGCTAAGTCCTCTGCGACTAGCGCGAAGGCTCAAGAGGTCCCTTACTGATGGATGCGACCCTTCAAGGTTGACTGGATGCTCTGCGCGATTTGCAAAGCACAAAACAATAGCGCCGCATGCACTGCCCTCTGTGTATGGATTCACAAGGACCAACTTGACGAGCTCATGAACGAGCTCCTCGCTGAACTGAAGGAGGGAGGAGAGTTAGCCAGGGAGTGACTCTACGAACTCTGTGAACCGATTTGCTATGTCCGGAGAAGGGCAAGCGATGAAGCAAAGGACTTCATGATTCCCATACAGCTGAACCCTTGCACCGGAACTCAGACCCTGAACATGTGTTCCCTCCTTGACAGTGGGTGCACAGGCAGCGCTATCAATCATGCCTATGTGCAGAAGCATGGACTCGATACCAGGAAGGCAATCGTCTCTATCCCCATATACAATGCCGATGGCTCCCGCAACAAGGCAGGAGACATCACCAACTTTGTCGAGCTCCATCTTACCATCAGCGAGCATGCAGAATGAATTGACCTCACGGTCACTGACCTAGGCGCCAAAGACATCTACTTGGGCCACGACTGGCTGAAGCGCCACAACCCTTCAGTCAACTGGAAGACCAGCTCGATCATCTTTGGTCGATGCCAGTGCATCAAGAACCACCTCGTTCTTCCCGACGCTGACCCCGACGATCATTGGGACGAAGAACTCGAAGAAGGCGATACTATCCTCGCCATCAACATGGAAGAGGAAGTGGTCATATGTGCAATGCACCACACAAACAACCTGGCTGCAGCCGTGAATGCTGACAAGCCAAAGAAAACCTTCGAAGAAATGGTACCACCGCACTATCAATCCTTCCACAACTTGTTCTCCAAGGAGAACTTCAATGAACTACCTGACCGAAAACCATGGGACCACGCCATCGAGCTCGTCCCCAACGCGAAATTGACACTAGACTGCAAAGTCTACCCCTTGAACTGAAACGAACAGGAACAACTCGACAAGCTCCTAGACAAAAACCTTGACTCGGGACATATCTGCCTCTCGAAATCCCCGTTTGCCTCCCCTTTCTTCTTTGTCAAGAAAAAGGACGGCACACTATGACCAGTACAGGACTACCACAAGCTCAATGAGATGACTATCAAAAACCATTATCCGTTACCACTCATTTCTGAACTCATTGACAAGCTTTGCGGCGCCAAATACTTCACGAAACTTGACATTCGTTGGGGATACAACAATGTTCGGATCAAGGAAGGGGACAAGGAAAGGCCACCTTCCGCACGAACCGGGGTTTGTTTGAACCCACCGTCATGTTCTTTGGGCTCACCAATTTGCCCACCACATTCCAATGGATGATGAATGACATCTTCCACAACCTGATCACCGAGGGGAAAGTAACCATTTACCTCGACGATATTCTTATCTTCACCAAGGATCGAGACAAACACCGACAGATCGTACAACGCGTACTCCAGAGGCTACAAGAGAACAAGTTGTTCCTCAAAGCAGAAAAGTGTGAATTCGAGGTACTAGAAACCGAGTACCTTGGGGGCATCATCAGTGAAAACTCTATTCGAATGGACCCTGTCAAGGTGGCAGGAATTGCAGAATGGCCGATGCCAACGAAGAAGTGGGAACTACAGTCATTCCTAGGCTTCACGAACTTCTACCAGAAGTTCATCAAGAACTACTCCAAGGTTGTAAAAGCCTTGACCCAACTCACCAGGAATGCAGAATGGACATGGGGGAAGGCACAAGATCAGGCCTTCCAGGAATTGAAGAAGCAAATGGCTGAGGACGTCATCCTTGCCATCCCAACCAACGATGACCCCTTCATGGTAGAAGCGGACGCTAGTGAAGGAGCAGTAGGAGCTGTCTTATCGCAGAAGCAGAACAGAAAGTGGCGACCAGTGGCCTTCATGTCGAAGTCCCTCACCACCACAGAAAGGAATTACGAGATCTATGACAAGGAGCTACTCGCAATCATGCTTGCCCTATCCGAATGGTGCCACTACCTTATGGGAGCTGCTGCCGATGTAGAAATCTGGACAGATCACTAAAACCTCCAGTACTTCCGAAAACTGCAGAAGCTGAACCAACGACAAGCGCGCTGGGTAACTGAACTTGCGGAATACCATTTCGTACTCCACCACAAACCCAGTGCCCTTAACAAGAAAGCAGATCTGCTTTTGCGACGCGACAACCACGACCAAGGCAAGAATGACAACAATGACATTGTTGTCCTTGCTCCTGAACACTTCCGGGCGCTCATCATGCCCACCACTTCCGAAACACACCAAAAGATCAAAAACGCAACACAACAAGAAGAGCTGTGAGACGAAGGCATCTCCACCTCCCTCAACCACGAACGAGGGATAAGCCGAAAGGAAGGCTTACTCCACTACGATGGATGTATTTACATACCCCAAAAGTCCTCTCTTCGAGGCGAGATCATTTCCCAATGCCACGACCATATCACCGCCGGACATCCAGGTATCAAGAAAATGAAGGAGTTGGTCCTCCAGGAATACTGGTGGCCCAAGCTCAAGAAGGACGTCGAAGCATACGTCAAGGGGTGCGAGGTCTGTCAACACACCAAGTCGAGCATGCAGGCTAAGGCCACCCCGCTCAACCCGAACGCAGTCCCATCATCACCATGGACTCATATCTCCATCAACATGGTCACTGGACTCCCTGAGTCAGGTGGACATGACACCCTGCTCATGATTGTAGACCGATTCTCGAAGGCCATCATCCCGGTCGCCTGCAGCACAGAGCTCTCAGCCGAAGGATGGGCCCACATTCTATGTGACCACGTATACGCCTGACACGGAATGCCTGAGGTTGTGATCTCTGATCATGGCCCCCAGTTTGTGTCCAAGTTCATGAAAGAGCTTTACTGAATGCTTAACATTATGCCAAACACGTCTACAGCATTCCACCCGCAGACCGATGGACAGACCGAACGAGTTAACCAAGAGATCAAGAAGTACCTCAGGATCTTCGTTAACTATCGACAGACCGACTGGAGCGACTGGCTGCCTCTGGCAGAATTCGCTCACAACAACCGAATCCACAGCGCGACCGGCAAGAGTCCCTTCATGGTACTCTACGGTCACAATCCTCAAGTCCTTCCCGACTCTACCTGATCATCGCCCTTCACAAACCCCGCCGCCGCCGACTTCACTCAGACCATGACCCGTATCCATAAGGAAACAGAAACAGTGTTGGAAGAGGCTGCCGGAAGAATGAAGAAACAGTACGATAAAAAGAAGCACGCCTCCTGCGCATACGCAGTCAGAGACAAGGTCTGGCTTGACGCTGGAAACCTTCATCTTCCCTGACCAAAGAAGAAGCTGGACGACAAGCGAGTAGGACCCTTTGAGATCCTAGACAAGGCCAGGCCAGCAGCATACAAGCTCAAGCTGCCACCCCACTGGAAGATCCACCCATGCTTCAATGAGAAGCTCCTCACCCCATACATCCCACCCGCATTCCCTAACCAGGAACTTCCTACTCTGCTGCCTCTCGACCTGATTGACGGTGAAGAGGAATATGAAATTGAAGAAGTCCTTGACTCTCACCCATGCCAAGTACGCAGCAGACGAGAACAGAAGTCTCGAACAGTCACAGACTACTTCGTCAAATGGAAGGGATGGACACGCGAGCACAACTCGTGGGTATGAGACAAAGAGATGGGAAATGCTCAAGAAGTGATAGAAGAATACGAGGCTAAGACGCAGGATACGCATGCCTTAATCTCAACAAAAATCGTAACCAAAGACCACAAGCATGTCACAATGATCCTCAACTTCATGTACAAGGATGGCGCTTGCTGGTACCTTGCCCAACAACAAGACAGAAAGCAGAAGTGGGTCGAAGACCCAGATATTGAGATTTGGGGAAACCTGATCAATGAATACTGGAACAGCACGCGAAGCGACTCGGAAAACGACGAGCCTTAGGGCAGTCGGGATGCCTGCCTTAACGAGGGGGTAATGTTACGATTTTTTCATTTTCTCTTATCTTATCTTTGGCACTTATCTTATCTTGTGCACCAATCTAATCCAGATCTTATCTACAGGCACCCAGACCGGTTGCCATGCCTATATTGAATGACTTCAGCATTTATGCTGCAACATGTGTAAACCACAACAGAACCAAACAGACTGATAGCTATCTTTAGATTCCATAAACTGTATATAAGTAGTTATGCTCTCAGCCATGTACCCTAGCTTTGAGCTAAGTTTATACATACCAGACTTTACTCTTTTGCTCGCTGAACCTCGACTAAGCGTTAACCGCCTCTAGTCTCACTATATCAAGCACCACGGTAATCCAGGGTGACTGTACAAACATGATACAGCCCTAGGATTCACCTTGCTTGTTATACCCGAGTCCAGGCCTAACAAAATGCTGATGGAGACAGTATAACTACCCAGATGGAAGTACTTGCCGGGATACCACGTGTGTGTTGGCAATGTGGCAGCAGCATATTTCAGGCTCCACATATACTGGCTGCTTCCGAGTCACCTTACACTTCTCACTATCTCACTTGTTGCCCTCTTCACTTATCCCTTCTGCTTATGGCGACCCTCGCTGTAAGATCTGACCCGTATGGGTTAATCTACTGCACTTGACGTTATGTCGGTGCAATTACTCATTGGATCTTGTCCTGATTGAACAGATCGTGTGGATTCCACCAACTTGGCTCTTTTGTCAGACAGTAGTTGCTTTGCATGTCACAGCATACCCCACAGACAATGTAAAATTTTTGTTTGGGAACTTATCACTCAGTGGCATGTTTCTTTGTATAAAAAGTTGCCGATGGTGCATATATGACTATCATTACTTTCATCCCCCCCAGTATGCCTAAACAAACTCTGCAGAAAACTCCTCACACACCACATACAACTGTCAACCATGTTGGACTTCCCTCATCAATGTATTGAAAGAAAGATCAACATGATTGCAATGAGTCAGAGATCCAGGCCATTGCTCTGGTGCTGGCGGGGGCATGGCCAGATGCTCAACTTCTTCCATGCTGCAAAGGGGGACTTTGCAAAGGTTATGTCAACCTCTACACAGGTTCATCTGCAAATGTATTCTCACTGGACCACAACTGCACAAAACAGTTTGGTCGCTATCAGCAATGTGTAAGTGCTTCGATCGCCTTGGTATGTTTTATCTCAATGTGTTTTCAGTGCACTCACGGCAAAGGGCAATGGCAGAAGTTTATCTCTCCTGCTATTCCAATGGCCATCCTGAACAGCCACCCTGAGCTACATGACAAGTTGCATGCTTGTATGTTGCTGAGGGTTGTTCATGGGGGGGACTCATGTTAGGTCGAAGCAATCCATTGTCCAAGGTGAGGGAACACTGTGCCCATCTTTGGCCCCAGTTGCTGGTCAAATTGCAAAGACATACACCCCATCTTCCCTACAATCATCATCTCCCCTTGGCTCTTCACCTATTGCGACCCTGTCCAACCCCATGCAGATGCCCACTTTGGGAGACCATGCACACACTCACATCTGGCCCTTTCTGGTCCTTCTCCCATTAAATTTCAAAGTTGGAGAGTCTAGCGATGACAATGATATCATCGACCTTGTGAAGTCTGATTCAGAATTGAGTGACAATGATCTCATTCGTGTACTGGAAAAGGTACATGTGATTTGGTGGCTTAAGGTTGGTAAATTGAACTTGTATCATCATACAACTGTCTGACTTCTGGTAGGAACACGATGACCCTATCCACACTCTTCTCCCTTTCATGGTGGAAAGTGGGCTGGACTTCAAAGCCCATCAGACCGTTCTACAGGGATGAGGGGTTGATGTTACCGGTTCTTTCACCTGCTACATTGTTCAAAAGAATAAGTGGAAGGCATTTCAGTGGGAGGACCGACTGTATATTGGTGCTTTGGCATGCATTGCCATTCATACAGAAGGAGTACGCAAAATGAAGGATTGGGAGGAGTGGAAAGGATATCTAACTAAATAGATCACAAATATATTAATGTATTGGTTATTTACATTGTCAATGCGAGGACTATCACAAGACTACCTCTGGATATTGTTAATTTCATGCTGTCTGCGGAGACAGAATGACATGAGTTGGGATAGCTATAGTGCCACCTGAATATGGGACAACAAAGGTAAGCTGTTTTGCTTTTGCTGCTTGTTTCCTCTCTTTCTCACTTTCCACCAGACTCTGTAACCACCAATTTGAACCATGGCAGCAAATCGAGCACATGCCAAGTGCATGGAAGCACTCACAGCCCATGTTGGAACTAGCATAATCAAAGTCTCTGTGACACCAACTGTGAAGATATTGCATGCCACAGGCACATCCCAGTCTCTGCCTTTGTCACTGCCAACTGTAGCTGTGAAGTGCCCATCACCACCAAAGCCTGCTGCCCTGCCATCACCTGTACCGCCGCTGCCAGTGGAACAAGTGGCTTCAAACACATTGAATCAAGGGATATCTGCTACAACCTGAGGATCTGTCAAAGAGCCTAGTAGAGTGCATTTGGTTTTTCTAATTCATGTTAGTTAGATGTAACATTGGTTTAGGTCTCCATCACCCTGGAGAAGTTTCTGGAACAGAAAGACAAGCTCCATGATTATTACTTTGCTTGCAAGGCCAATGAGCAAGTTGGGTCTCATTGTGAGTGTGGTCAAGGTGTGCGCTTGGTTACATGCCATGATTGTGACAAGTATCCTGTCACCTGTGAGACTTGCTATGCATGGAACCATCACTTCAACCTGTTTCATTGGCCATTGATGTGGAGTGTGGAGAAAGGCTTTTTTAGGTGGGTGGATATATCAAGGCTATACAGTGGGAGCTATGCTGTCAATACTGCAGAATGTGAGGGTGTTTGTCATGAGATGAAGCCCTTACAGGATCAGCTGCCACTTTGTCCATTGACCTCACCCATTGATACTGCACCTTCAAACACCACGTCTCCAAGCACCACACCTGCTTCAACTGCTGAATGGGTCAACAAAGACAGTGCAACACTATTCACAGTAGTGGATATGAATGGAATCCATTTGACCCGATTGTGATTCTGCTATTGCTTGGGAGAACCAGACAGAGTCAAACAGCTGATAGCGATGGGTCTATTCCCAGTGACGTTGGATTGCCCAGCAACAGCATTCACTTTCCATGTTCTGAAGCAATTTCAGATGATGTGGATGCAAGGGAAGATTGCAGCTTATGACTTTGTTATATTGTTATCCTGCCTTACCAATGGGGCTTTTCCATCAGAGGCGACTGTGAGTGGTTATCTATGTCTACTATGAAAGCAGCATACTTATATACTGTACAGAATGTCTATGACCAATTTTGCATGGTTTCACAGGTATGGGAAGTCATGGCCATGGAGTGTCATTCTGGACAGCTTCATGGCATTGGTCAATACTTCCCTCATCAGTGTCCTGGCAGCATAATTGTGCATTGTCTCAGCTGTCCAGAACCTGGATTCAATATGGAAACTGGCTGGGAGAGAACACCTCCAGCTCTTCAGTACAAACTTCATCATATCCAGATGTACATTTGCTGATTGTTATGCTGCTCAGCCATTTGATCCAGGGAACTAGGACCATGGATGGCAACCATCACCTCAACAAGAATTGGAAGAACACTGATCCTGATGACATATGCATCCTTGGTACTAGGGGATATTTTCCTGACAAACCTGCCTACTTCCAGGTGCTGCAAGAGATGCTAAAAATGCCTGAGGAGGTGCGTAATCAAGGTTGGACAGTAGGCGGCTAGCTGATAAGCAACAACAGAAATCTGTGTGCAACTACCTCAAGGTGCACAATAAACAAAGCACTGACAAGTTCAAGAACATGGAATATTCTGGCGTTATAGCCATTGCATGTTCTCATGTCTTCATTCAGTCGATGGTTAATATGCTCACAGGAGAAAGATACAGACCACTCATCTATGGTTGATTCTTATGCTAATGTGTGGGCACAGATATCCTTTGGGGGACTTAGCCCTGGCTCTCACAATTGAATTGACTAATCAAGACCATCTGATGGATCATGTATATCCCCCTGAGATTCTGTCTTATGATTGTGCATGCCAGTACTCCATCAATCTCATTGAGTCCATGGAAAAGTTGCATCCGAAACTTGTACCGTGCATGAAAGAACTACAGATGGTCATTCCTCATGTCCATATCAACAACCACTTGGAGGACTGCATGTACCTGTTTTGTATGGTTTATATGATTTGCATGGCACACATCTATGGCGAGACTGCAGAGCACCCATGGTGGGAATCGAATGGAATAGGACCTATGACATGCCAGATGAATGGGGGACACCACGAAGAAGTGCTTAACAGTTATAATAGTGACTGGAACTGGAAAAAGTTCATCAAACTAGGCATGTTTTCACAGCGATAATCCTGTCATGGAAACTAACACTGAAATCAGGGCATCAGCTGCTCAAGGAGCTTGATACCGCCTTTTTGCAGGCAAGGAAACACCACACTGTGTACCTTGGGTTATGGAATAGTCACAAGGACATGGCTGATACATGGTCCAACCTTGATAAAGAGCCACAGATCTGACAAAATGCAAAGGGCAAAGGACTGACCCTTGTGAGCTCAATTTATCAACATAGCCCATCAAAATGTATGTCCAATCTGAAGATTTCTCTGGTAATTCATGTGCTGATACACATCCATAGTACCTACCCAAGAAGCTATCTTCAAAGCCATTGTTGTTCACAGGAAAGAGGATCAAGAGTGCAATACAAAACGAGCTAAGGCTGTAGTTGGGTCTGGCCTGGCAGAACTTGTTCACACTGGCCTTGATATTGAGCAAGTGCAGTAAGTTATCAAACCAGATCAAACAATGTCTGTTTTACTCATTGGAGTGCCAACAATTCAGGCGAATTATCCAAGATGATATCAAGATTCATGAGGAGCACCCCATGGATCGCTCTGAAAAGGATATCAACAAATGATGGACAAAACTTCATCAACACCTGGTACAATGGCGATAAAAGCAGAAGGAAGCAATGGGTCCCACTCTGACGTACACCATAAACAAGACGATTGCCTTAAGGACCAAGACCAAGGGCGTTGTTGTTGAAGTGATTGATAATGAAATCAAGCCAGAACTAGTCCTGCTCCACCTGCCTTCAAGCTTTGATGCAGAGGAGCGATTAGATCTGGGTTTGGGCAAGCTAGCAAGGATTGAAGGGTGTCTCAGGGAGGGAATCGCATATGACACCATTCTCTCCATCCACAACAATGTCAAGGATCTAAGTTTGGCATATCAGTCCAACCAGGAAAATGGATACAGCCAATCGACCCATACACAATACAGACAAGTTGTCCATGATGCCTAGTGCAAGCTTGCTGCTAACCTCATGACATATCATACTGCCTGTTGACATGCTCTATGAGTGTTCACACATGTAATTTTGCGATTTGTAGAAATGAGTACAGGCAACAATGCCCAGATACTAAGGCAATGAGAAAAGCAACAGAGCACAGTGTTTATAATGCCAGTAATGATATTACCAGGGTAAAGCTGGGTGGAGCGCATGGCTTAACCTGAGGATGGTACTAGAAAGGCCATACTAGGTATGAAGTCCCAGTGCTTGACACTGAGTGCTCTGACAAGGCAAAGCATACGCGCGCTAAGAATAGAGCAGGACATGCGTGTGGGATAATTAAGACTTCACGTAACAGTGATCTATGATGCGCAAGGCACGGCAGGCCCAGAGCTTAGAGTTCTAGACTTTGTGATGTCAGAACTCAAGTAAATCCGAAGTTCCTGACTTCGGCCAAAGTGTGCAAGGCCTAGACAAGAAGTGCGTTGCCCTCACTACAATAGAATTCCCTATGAGAATACTAGGAAGCGAAATAAGAGTCGTGGGGTAGGCTATAACTCCAAGGATATGGCAACCGATGTCAATACATGTGTAATAGTGTTGGTAACCGACGTCGTGACACTCAGAGACAGGATCTGGCCCTGAGCTGGACTCCTGAGTCAGCACCAAGCTATGGCGTGATAATTGCGACACGCGCGGGATGCAGGCGAAGGTGCCCCGCAGCTTAAATAATACTATATTGGGTGGCATTAATTTGTAGAACGTAAAATAGATAAATAGCGCAGTGTAACCATAGTGTACAAGTTTTGGACCCCTGTTGTAGTTGCGCGCAAGCCTCCAGCTTGACACCGTAGCTTCAGGATTAGTTTGTAACTTCGAGTGAGAGAATATACCTAGAATTGATACCATATTGAGTGAATTGAGTTGCGCGCGAGGCATAGAAAGCTAACGCGGCACTTGTGTGACTGTTAATTGGTTGGGTGACTTGCGCTCTAACCTGAGAAGAAGAGTTTAGGGTCATTGAGGATGCGCTCTTGTGCTTTGAGGGTTTCTTGTGACACGAGGCACTACAGGTGGCAGAGGTTCAAACCCTTTGGCTTGATTAGTGCTCGCTTGAGGGTATATATTTCCCAAGTGGCATAGGTTCAAACCCTGTGGCTTGCGGATGGGGTTTTATAAGGTTTTCTGTGTCTCTGGATCGCATAGGTTAGAACCCTGTGGATCTACGATCAGTTTGGAAGCTTGAGCGCATAGGTTTGAATCCTGTGGCTTTAGTGGAAGGTGTTGTGAAGTGTTTCTGCTTGGAGCGCGAAGCTTTGAGTTGTGTGTTGTGTGTTTTAAGTCGTTTGAGGTCATTCTGTGTGTCGCTCTAGACTTTAGTGAGGGTTTCGTGTGCATCTCTCAATGTTGCATGTATTGTACTACACCTTGCCTTGAGGCCCAGCGACAACTGTTGCTCCTCTTGTTATTAAAAGCCTTTGGACTTAGAGAGATCTAGATACTTGACGTGCACTATTGCTATACGTGTGTATCCTATATCTTGAGAGGTTGGTTGTCCTATTTCTATCTGCTTCTATCGCATCAGAATCCCCCACGAACTTGAGGGTTTGTGTGTGTAGTGTTGGGTGTGGGTGTGATCAGTGTCTTCGACGCTGTTGCATTTCTAGCTTGTGCACACAGAGTCTCTTCACCATGATGCAATGATAAGTCTTGATATCATTGACTTGAATGATCCACTTTTCCAATGCATTGAACCCAAAGATCTCAAGAGAAAGAGGATGACCGAGACACGTAAATTCGGTGATAGCTATCGTTCTGAAGGAAAGCTCTGGTGGATGATGCTACCCAATCTATCTGTACCTGAGCAGATGAATGATGTGGCGACTCAAAGTACCAAATGCAAGTGTAGGTGGTTTTCTTTGTTTTTGTATTTTACCAATAACAATGAGTTTAAAGGTCGGATCAATCTGGGGGGCCAGTCCAAGAGGGGCAAGAATAAGAAACAGAAGGCAGATGAAACCATGTTGTCAGAGCCAGAGGATAGTGAGGGTGAGATCAATTTTAATTTCTACAACACGAAGTACTAATGCTGAAGTATGGAAAGATGAAGATGAAGAAGGTTGGGTTTGGACTTTAAAAGCTCAAAAAGGGAAATGGTCTGAGCAAGCCATCAAAGAATGGTCAGACGAAGGTTTGCTATTCTCTCATCAGACCTTGCTTGTGGGCGCTAATTGTTTTACATAGCTGATCGGGTGCAGTACTGCCAGTCAGAGGCATCAATGATGCGATGGCAGGAGGAATGGGAACTGAAGCAGGCAGAGTTCTTGAGGTACATTCAAGGTATGAAGTTCTTTGCTGATGTGTGGACAGACATTAGCCAGAAAGACAATCGGGGCCCAGGATACTCTGCCACTGCTAACAAGAAAGCAGTGGTGTTTGTGAAGATGTATCATGATGGCTGTGCACTACTGACCATGGCAGGATATGGCCATTTGCTGGATATGAAGGAGGGAATGATCATTGCAGATGTGGTGGCAGCAGATCGAGTGGACATCATGGCAGCTATGGCATGTGTTGAAGGGGCATGGACACTAGCTCCACCGAAATTCAACGATGGTGATGAGTTGGCAGTTGATGGTATGATGGCAGTCGATGCAGTAGATTATACAGTATAGTATATGATTAATCTAATGTACTTAATCAAATTATTAAGTGATGTGATTAAGAAACCAGCTTAAGCAACTGGATTAATTGCCACTTCTGACCACATAGGAAGGTGATTAAGAAAGAAAGACCCAGTTTACTTGGATTTAGTGATGGAGCACAGGGATACTTCTCTATGGAAGGGTAGACTGGCACGCTCATTTCAATGTCATAATCGGTGGTTATATAACCATATATGGAAAGGAAACCTCAAAAACCTCTATGAGATCATTGATTACTCATGTATCATTCTTGGCAATAGTTATTTGTAATAACAATTTAGTATTTTTATTAAATATTAGTCGCTGATTATGCCCCGATGCTAAGGGAGGAAGTAAATTAAATAATTAAAAGTTAAACTAAATAAATAACCCTATTAGGAAGCAAGAGCTCAAGGCATGGCTGTACTTTCATCCTTCCATCGATTTTAGGTCATTGTAGTGCAGATTTTCTATTACTATTATGTGGCAGAAGCATGATGCAAGCTTTCTAGTAAGTTGTATTTTTTCTCTATGCTTCGTGCAGCCCAAATAGTGCAGATGGTCCAATAGCCATTGTAACCTGAATTGTCATTCATGTAAGGCTCAAATAGTGTCTGATGCAATACACTGTACATAATCCTGTCTTTTCACAAGCAATCTACCAAGCGGAATGACCAGAAAACAAATGTCCACAATAAATAAGCACGTTTTCCTTTGTGCTAAGCAATTTACTGAGCAATGGAAGCCTTCACGGAAGGCCTCATATAGCACATATATCATAAAACGGGAATGTTTTTCTGCCTGGGGGCTTGATATGGTCTCCTGGTTTTCTGTTAGCAGCAACACAAAGGCCAGAAGCAACAGAAGTGCAACTAAAAATGTTTGTATTGATGTCTGAGTCTCCTGCATGGATCAAATAGCTTGAAACAGTGCACCGCAGCTCCTGGTATATAAATCTACAAGAATATCCACTTGAGGAAGTGTAGAGAAGCGACAGAAATGCACAAAGCCAATGTGAGGACGAGGTGGGATATTAATTACGCCATGGGAAAGAAGTCCATATTTAGGCAGATTTCAAACTGAGAATCAGTATCAGTCCCCCTACAAGTAACGAGCTCCGACAAGGGGGAGGCACGGCTCAAATCCGGCACATAGGGTAGGGCGGAGGGGGTCCAAGCCTTAAACGCATGCACTTTGAGTGCCCTATTTTAGGATATAGCACTGTAGGACATACCTGGTAGTCCAATTTCTCTTTATTTCAATAGCCTTATCTGAATAGAGATTATTTCATAGTGAAATGTTCACCGTAGTAGTGCTGATGTGAGGTATGGTAGCTAACCGGCAACTATCGGCAGCACACCGGCACAGACCGGCATCTCTCCGGTAACTAAGATTTGTGTTACAAAGCTATCCTAATATGTATATATTGCTTCCATATATGGCAGGAGAGGGGGGAGGGGTCTAGCCCATCCTTAAACACAAAAATGTATGTCATGTGTCTTTCTTAAATCCCACTGCCCCTTGAGCCCTGATTATGCTCTTCAATATATGTGCCCAGCACCCCCTGCATAGGAAATTTCAAAGTTTTATGCAATCGGACCCACAGGAACTGAATATAAGTCTTAGGTGACTTTATAACAGCCCTCATTCACTATCACAAACACCTGCTCATCTCTCAGTTGCGAAGCAATCTTTCTTCGCCTACCTAACCTACATCCCCTTCCTCCCCACTCGAATACCTCCTCCCCACTCGAATACCTCCTCCCCCCTCCCACCCCTCCTCTCTAATTTGTCAGAGATTGACACCACTAGACCATCTATGAGTCTTAACCATCAAACTATGTGTATAGCGCAAGCAACAGCTAAAAAGCCTGCCTAAAAAAATAAGTTCTCAATTGTGCATTTTATAGTGAGCCTCTCTATGATGAACTGGATGCGTATTCACGGACTGCTCTTCAGAATACAATCCATGCCCAGATTTGTATGATGCACACTGCCACCATGCCTTACTCGTGAATGTACAAAAATGATCTCAATCAGTAAAGAATGAGGCCGAGAATTGAACATACACACCTTTCTCCTTTTTGATTTTCTTCTATGCTTCCAACCCAAACAAAACCTTCACTTTGACTGTTCCCACTTTTTCATGTGATATAGTTCAAATGTTTTGAGTGATAGTTGTCTAGCTTATGTCAATCACACCCAGCTGTTCTCACAGTGGACTCGACTACCTCAAGAACACATATTTACATAAAAACTTACTGTTCCCAAGGGTGAGTAAAAATCTGACATCATGATGTAATGACATCTCATGACAACCCGCTCCTCGACAGGTCTTTCACATGATTTGCTGAGTCATCAAGCAGTAGAGGTCAACAGGTGTCTCCACGTGATTTGCTGAGTCATGAGGCTGTCGAGCTCTACAGGTATTTTGAAGAGGCTGTGCTCTACAAAAGCAACACATAAAAAGGTATTTAAGTAAAGTAGGCCATGTATTCTTCTCTTGACATCTCCAGAACTCCAGCTTCAGCGTTGTCATCATCACCATTGTTGTCATCGCTGCTGTCTTGTTCACCATCCTCTTCTCGAAATTGGTCTAAGATAAATCAATTATTGGAATTGGGAATGGGAGAAGACAGTACCAGGATCGTCAGGCCTTGTGCCTGCCCATTGATCACCCACATGAAGGTCAGCCTGCAAATGATTATCTTGGGCATCTAACTCTTCCTCCTCGTCAAGGTTTTCCCATTCTTCAGGTGTCAGTATGTTATTAGCCCGGAACATCCCCACAAGGGACAAGTACACATTCCAGATGGAATGTCTGTTGATAATAGGATGCTTGAGCTGTTCGAGATATTCATGTGCAAGCACAGCAAAAGAATGAGGAACAAGTTTCAGCACAGGATGGTCAGGTGGTGCATAAATTGCCCAGGCAGCAGCGATGGATTCAGAAGTGAATGCAACCTAAGTGTCAAGTTAGTCACAGAATTTCATGTCACTTTTCTGTGCTCTTACCTTGAAATCTTGAGCGCCGAAGCATTCAGGTGCTTGTTCTATAAGCAAAGGGACACCATTTGGCCTGGCAATCTTCCTATTATGACGTTTTTTTGTGTTGTTGTTCTCTGAAACATATACATCTAATTTGGCTTGAAGCCAAGGCAGAAACACATAGCAGAACACTTGTCTAGAGATGAAGGAACATCAGGTCAAGGTGGAAATGATGGGAGGTAGGTCACTGACACTTCTAGTGGTACCTTCAGATCATACCACCCCTCATCAATACCCAACTGCAACAGACGTTCGAATCCAGGCGACCATGATCTTCGTAGAACACTTCAGATGATTTCGGCTGGCAAATTTTTCTTCTCCCGCATCCAACGGTGTTGCACCATGCCAATTAGAGCTGGATCATGTGTATGCCCCAAGAATGTATGTGCTCAAGCCAGGTGACCATTTTCATTACCAAGATCACTTTGTGTCAAGAGTGGTCCTGCTGAGATGGATTGTCAAAAATCATAGAAGGCAAGAATTTTAGTCCTGATGCACCACCTGTCCGTTCAACCACATCAAGGTAATAACGACTGATGAGAACCGGATTGCTATTATTCCACCACATGTTTATCCATTTCAAAACTCCTGTGAAAGGATCCACACAGGCATGTAGACAGACACCAAATCGAACTTTCCATTTGTCATGTTGGTCAAGGGACCAAATGTCATTGACCCCGGCACAGTGAAAGACTCGTCAACACAGTCGTCCTCTTTTCCTACCTGGAAACAGCACAGGCTCTTTCATCCGGAACCATCCTTCAACCACACCTCTGAGAATTAAGAACTCGCAATTCAAGAAGGTAAAAGCAAGTACTCAGGAGCAAGTATTCCACATATATGTTTAAGGTGCTTGTGCATTTCTGTGCGGCCTGCTGTTGGGTAGATAGTACGCAGGTATGTCATATCTGTGTCAATTGACGCAATGCTATGTTTTTGTTGTCATGCTGAAAGGAGGCCCAACGATTTTCTAAGCTTCTTGAAGCTCTTCAACCTAGACATTTGTGTATGAAAAAATTTCCGTGAAAAATAACATCACGTACCCTAGACAGTATTTCTTTGTATTGAATACTTTGTGCAGCTCCTGTCGCATAACTTCATCTGTCATGTGGCCATTCATCATCCATAGCTGATGGAGTCTTGGTTCAACCAACTCCATGGGAACTGCAAACGTAGGTAAGTATTCCACTTTGAAAGCTTCATAGATGCAAGTACTGCGTGGAAGATATTGATTTGGCATCGTCCCACCTGAGGAAGCCCGAATGTGGGTTGGGGGGCAAAAGGTAGTGACACAAAATCTAGTCACTACTTCAGACTCTGACAGGAAAAGTCCCCCTTCTGAGGTCTGTCCGGTCGTGGTCATCCCAGAACATGAAACATGTAATGGTTCCTCATAAAATTTCCTCGATGCCACCTGCCTACATCCCAGATCCTGTGGGAGCCAATAAGGAAATTTGATAGTGCAGATTCCTTTATCAAGTAATTTGCCAATGAGGATCATCACCTGTCTGCAAAAAAATTTGGACGTTTTGTGTCATTGCTCTTCACAATTAGACCACTTTGCCGCAAAGATGAACCCTGTATTGGAGAATTCAAATAGCAAATGGTCTGGATGTTATGTGTAGGAATAATGCAGTTGCACCGAACAATTCCTAAGAAGGGAGTTGCCTCCAGGACTCAAAACATATAAAATCTGGATCGGAGACCCTATTTTCCTATTCAAGTTTTCCCCAATCACTGTTGCCTCTCAAGATGACCATGTTTGCCAAAAATGTCCTATGGGCACTGCTGAATCAGACGGCCTTCCCACCTCTAATTGCTGCATTATTTTGTGAGTTGAGTTAGACAGAGCTTGATGTCATTGACTCACCAACAAAAAAGCCGCCGTTGTACTCTTTATAGCTTTCTGCCACATGACCCTCTTTCGCCATTACCAGTGCTCAGCCAGATACACTGTGCAAGCAAACCCAGTGATTTACACAATCTTTGTACAAGGACCAGGAGCTCAGACGTTATCACTGTGTACGTCAAGTAATTCTAATTCGTTGTATAATCTCAGCATTTGCAATGTAGATGTCCAAAGCACTCATACCATCCTTGATGTCTTACACCTCTTAGAACCCCGACTATGTTCGTTAGGGAAACTGCATCGTCAATACAACGTATACGTGCCCGGAAAATGGCAACCTGTTAGAGACAGTGATACACTCTTGGCTTTGAACGTCAGAGCATTGTCACATCTTGGCATCAGATTTCGCTTACTTGGGGGCAGTGAGTACTGTTCATATTTGTTGAATTTCTCCGCAACTCATGACTGAAGGTCCGGAATTCACTTTCATGGTGGCTGAATCCATTGACCACTGCCAGTATCATCGCTGCGCCAAGCGCCAAGCTGACAAAAAGCCGTATTTCTTTGGGCCCAGAGAGGCAACATTTGTAATGGAAGGAGCTGTGGTTACTGATGGACCAGCAACAATTACAAACCAGGATTGATCATTGCCATCACTTTCAATCACAGTGTGCGGATCTTGTGTGGCCCTGTCTGCCCAAAAGAGTAAGTGTCATAACGGTTATGACCTCCCCAGCTGACTGACCTTCCAGATGCTGTGACACAGAAACAAATAGCAACGAAGAGGATTCTGATGTCAGGTAAGTTCACCACCTTTTTTTCTGGTGAATTTTACCTTCATTATTTCTTTAGGTATGTCAAACGTGAGACCTTCAAAAAGTAAACAACCACTCGGGACTAGTAATGTGGAGGTTGAGCGTCAGTTTCCCACAATTTACATACATTGAAACTTGTTAACCCCTTCCTCAGGCATCAATGCGTCCTTGAAGAGACAAGTCTTAGAAGCAGAGATGAGAGCTACACTTTTGATGGACCTTGTGCGAAGTGGTGTGCCCATTTTGGGGACTCCAACGAGTTTCAATCCAAGCCCCCATTTTCCTGATGTTGATGGAATCAACAAAGGAATCAAAATGGCGAGAAGAAAAAGTACATTCTTTACATCTGGAAGTTTCAACAAAACTAATGGATTTTCCAAGATGCAACACCATACGAGAGGACCCCCACAGGGATGGCACCACCCGCACACTCAGGCTATTCTACCGCCCACATTGACTACCACAGTGAGAGGGAATGACACCGGCGCCTCGCCACAGAAGGCAGGCAGGATGAACAAGCAAAAATTCTAGTTCAAGTTCGAAAACCTAACAACAAAATGCAAAAGGGAGACCACTTCTTTGTAAGCCCTTTTTCGCTTTGCTAGCAACTTAATTTGAATGTGTGGACATCATTATAGGCAATCTTGGAAGGTGTCAATTTCTATGCGAGAGAGCCTGCGTACAGAGTAAATGCTCTTGTCCTGGACCAGCTTCTTTCCCATATTATGAAAGACACTCGTGTGAAAGGGTTTCCTTTCAATGCGAAAGATTTTGTACTGCGGGATCCGCACTGGGTAAGAGTTCTGAGTGATCAATCCCAAACAGAGCCATCGGATCTATATTCCCACAACATTCACATGCAGAAAGCCTCTGCGGAAAAACTCAAAAACCCCCCAAAACAGTTCAAATATATCCAGAAGGCATCCCCTACCTACTTCTTGGACATGACATGGGAAGCAGCTGCACGATTTAACATGTGGGATGCAGAATATGATTCCGCACCTGAGGTACGTGTATGGAGCCAACTTATTCTCCAAACTGGCTGATTTTGGTGTCCAGTCCTCTTCGTCGCCAGTTGAGGATGATAAAGGAAAGGGTCGAGAGGTGACACAGGTAAATATCACATAAACTGTCTGTGCACTCAAATAATATAGAGATTCAGGAACTCGACGACGATATTCCGCTGTCTTCAATCTCAGCTGCTTCTTCTATCATGTCGGTGAGTGGTTGAAATATTACATGCGGGTGACCCCTCTTACACACAATCTAGACCAGTTTTCAGTTCCCGTCGAAGGGATTCGAAATGCGTTCTTCGACTCCAAAACGGAAGGCAAGTACCACCAGCTTCATAACTTACATCCTGATAACGTTTCCTTAGCTCCCAGAAACTACGGATCATGTGGAGGCACCTATGACAGGAATCCAATGCTCCGACTGGTTCAAAGAAATACCAAAACTGATCCTCCAAGGTGGGGTGGTCAATGAGGAACAAAGTGAATATGGTAAGTCTCTAATTACCCTTCAGATTCGGTCTAATATCATTGCAGGACTCTTTGCGATCGACGTCAAGATATGTAGTGTCTGGGCATCCCCAGTGGGGTTCTTGCATTATCCACAATTCTCATTTCAGCAACAGTACATTGGTCGCATGTACGCAGACTGGAAGGAAGGCGAAGATTCCAGACTTGGCATCGGCAGCTTCAAGACCGCCAACAAAGGGATCCTTGAACCGGGCATACATGTTGGGGGACAAGAGCTGGCACTTGCCTTACAGGGGGAGGTGTGCTTCAAGCGCCCTTTTTATTTCCCTAAAGTCAGAAGTAATCCCAGGCGATTAACAAATGATGGAGAAAGGGTCACCATTCTCCGGGAGGCAAATACCTACCTCTGGGCCAGTGCCCTGCACGAGATGAGCATCGCAGTGGTAATGGATATTGCCCAGACCCTAGTTTCTCCTCCCATGCCGATTCCTGATCTGCAATTTGTTGAGGTAGCGGTAGTTCAAAAGACCCGACCAGTATCGGTAAAAAGGAATGCCTGGACAGGTTTGACCGCCCTGGCGGAGCGGCTGCTCCCGAAGGGCACATTCTGGAAGTACATAGCTAACAGACAACCTCGCCCCATTGACAATTTGCCTGAGGTGCAACAAGATATAGCCTTGTACCTGTGTTTCCTACAGCACATTCAGTACCAGTACACTGAACAGTCTGCATTCGTTTCTGACTATCAAGGTCCTCTCCTTTTTTTTCCGCCAGGGATTCCCTTCTTATGTGATAGCAGGTTCAACAAAGTGGCTGACAGATCCCCAAGTTATGGCAGCATCCCTGTACATGTCATGGTTTTCCAGGAGAGCAGTTTCGCTGACATTTTGCAGTGTTCATGGTGTAAGGCCTTTTGGTGATGGAAACATCGAGGGATCTGTCGAAAATTTTCCTCTGGAACATACATGCAATGCATGGTGTGAATGGTTCCATTTGACTCTCCCAAATGATGTGAAATGATAGATTTTCCATTGGTTGTGCTTCCTTGGGTTCCATATCTTCTCACACATACCAATTTTGTACATGTTCTAGTACAATATATGAAAACAGATGGATAAGGAAATCAAAAAAAATACCGTGAGAAATTAACCTGTCGAGCTCGACAGGTATTACACTTACAAAGCTTTGTTCCTCAACCGCATTTGGAAGGATTTTCCCACAATAACTAAGGCCTCATATTTCCAACACCCTGAATTTTTGGAAGCTGGCTGAGGGTATTCAGGGAAGATGTTGAGCATCTTAATTCCCTGGTGCAGTAGATGAGACATGAGGGATGTTTTTTAGGCACAGGAGTTCCAGGCTTTTACTTATAGGATATCCTTAGCACATTTTATGAGGGTACGGCACATCAATAGCACAGGATCACAGGCAGCAACCACAGGAATATATATGGTCGCCCAAGGTGCCTGGTCAGACACGTTGGAACAACCTAGTAGGAAGGAACTGGGCAGAAAGCTTGGATTGATATGGATGAAAGTAGCTGTAGCTAAACCGGTGTATCTGTTGACTCCCAGGATGCTGAGAGATGACAGGCAAGGATACAAACAAGAAAAGTGCAACTCCCAACTCGGACATAATTTGGAAGGGATGCAAAATGTTCTATTGCCAATGTGAGCTTTACCCCAATTATCACAGTGGGAATTATTCCCGATCGCTAAACTACCCGACAACTTCAAGTCAAGTTTTTATAGTAAAGGTCATAGTACTCGATTCCTGGATACACGTGTAGAAGCAAGAAATAGGTCCGTTTTACTCGAAACTTTTCACAATCTGTTGTGATTCCTGGATAACATTTTCTGCCCATTTGGTGACAGTTTTGACATCTGCATCAACAGAAATAAAAATAGGGAGTACTTTTGGGCAAACCACTTACCAAGGGGACTACTTTTTGGCCAGACCAGTATCTGGTGATTCAAATGAAAGAGCCTGTCACGTCTGTCTATACTTGCGTTCAACAAATCATCATCCAAATCGCTTGAAAAAAAGAAATCCAGACACCGCTTCACACTTTGTTCGAAATGTATGATGTCAAGCTGTCTCCAACCTGCCACCTTTCTTGCAGACACGATTAATGAACAGGCAAAGTACATGGCAGAGCTCTTCGCAAACTCGGCGATATCATGAGAGCCCAGTGGGTGGTGAAAGAGCTCCTCATAGGAGTAAGTGGATTCTTCATCAGAGAGAAGAACGAGAGAGTAATTTTCGCGCAATTGGTAAATCAGGTCCAAATAGGCTCTTCTTGCCTTAGGGAGTGCGGAGTTGGCCTTTGGATAATTCAAGGCAGCAAAGTTCTCCAAGGCAGAGAGGAATAGGCATAAGTTGCCTAAAGCGACAATGTCAAGAAGACCTTCGCCTGTCTGCATTTCAGGAATATGAGGATCAGTGGCTATAATCACAGAATAAGTTAGTGGCAAATGGTCTTGCGTTAATAAGCTCACCCTCAATTCCAAGGTTGTAATAAACCATGAGATGAAGAATAACGTCCCGCAGTTGTGCGTAAACGGTTTCATTGATCTTGACTCTTCACATACAAGTCCCAACCCATCCAGAGACAGTTTTTGGCAATGTTACTGTGGCGTAAAATTTCTCACCACGGATGACAGAGTGTTCGAGAGTTACAACTGCGTGGAGAGTTTCTGGTTGAATGTATCTTCCCTCGCTGTCAGCAGGTGTCACAAGATATCACAAGTAGTAGGACATACAGTGCATTACCAGGCTCGAGGACTACTAAAGTGGCGTTCCATCCTTTTCTGTCCTTGATAAGATCAGGATTCCAGTCCTTCAATGCACTGATATACCCATCACCCACACAAGGCCGAAAAAGGTACCACAGCTGACGGCCACAGAGAACTTGAACAACAGTACCAACGCCAAGATTATGGGGCTTGAAATGGTCGATCGAACCTTTCGTCGCGACAAACCAGAAGTTGGTAGCAGATGTTGGATAAAACTCTGTTTTGAAGATGTGCTCTGTGTGAACAGAAGTCTGCTTGAAAGCCTTTATGTCAGTGGAAAGGACCCTTCAACAACAAGTGTGAGCCTCGAAACACAGAGTGAACTTTCACACTCACGACTGTAGAGGATGGCCAAAATCAAGAGTCTGGCATGGCAGAGAGAGGGCACTCAATGCATGGCCGTTCTCCTCCAGGCTTTCTTCATACATCTCGCATAAAGACATGGAGTTGGTGCCAGAGCCCCGCCCAGAATGGTCTGTGCACTGTGTAAAAACAATGCTGCACAGAAAGAAAGCTCGTACCAAGAAGTTCTTGATGTACATCAAGGTTCCCAATGTTACAAAAAGAGGACAGCGACCAAGTCAGTGAAGACACCTCCATACTGTAAATCAAAAGGTGAGAGTTCCGGAAATTCTGGAGTGTCTCATTGGGATTGCTGACCGTAGAATGAAAATCCACCTTGCGTAGCATAGGTTGATGGATATGAATAGGGGTGGAGGAGAGAACTGTCGCAGAGTTAGTTACACAGTTGTTCCAGCCTTGTATGATTCTTCGATCTTCAAGCTGCTAAGAAACCATGAGGTAATTATAAATGGAGGACATCGCCAACATACAGTTATTACCAAAGGAAAACATTCTTCACCTGCAAAACCAGGGACAGAAATAGGGGGAGAATGCATAGCTGTCAAAGAACGATCAAGGTTATGATCGTGCTTCGGTTGCTTGCTGGGGAGTGAGATGGATGGTGATCTTCCCCTTTTTTGTCCAGATATAAAGGGAGCGAAGTCTTCACAAACAAATCAGGAGCCGTCTTCGCCTAGTTTACCAAGGACAATGGGTGGGAGGTCTTTAACGTAAATAGAGGTCTCGGGGGGACAGGCCCAGCACTCTGGAAAGTTCCTGTGACCCCATTCTTCTACCTGTGATGTCAAGAGGCGGCGAACCACGGGAATTGAAGTAACTGTGAAACCCGACTCCTCGGAACACTTCCCAGGGGCATATTCTAAACGGGGTGGTGCACTGTATGACCTTGACATCGTTTTTGAAGAAATACTGGGTCTGGGAGAAGATGATCTTCCCCTGTCAACTGGCTGGGTCTCGTTGTCTTGGTTGACTGCTCTCCATTCACGGTGTGTAGTTTTGAGCCATCGAAGGGTAGACGCGACATGGCTTGTGGACTAGGGCTGCACACCGTCCGTCACCATCCGTAAACCGTATAGTCAAGGACACTGACAGCTTCGGACCGTATAATTACGGCCGTGACGGTTGTATATACAGCCGTATTTGTGGCTACTGGGTAGGTAACTATAATTGACTTGGTTTTAGTACTAATTACCTTCAAAATCACTGTACTGCACATTTCGACGTCTTCAAGGTGCATTCTTGCCATGAAATTGGCCTTTTTTGCCCAGTTTAAAAGACTTAAGGGGCTATTAAGTGACATCATAGTGCCCTGCATGCATCATTTTGAGTTGTGAAGACACCTAATATGTCAGGGACACACAGAACATGATGGTGAGTTATTCTATTTTGTCTTCAAGAGCATTTACAGACCTCAGAAACATGTTCTCCTCCTTTGTAGCACTGCCACAGATATACGGCCGTCGATGGCTGTATTGTATGGTGTGGCTGGAGGCATTCACAGCTTCAGTATGTATACTGTACATGAAAGCCATATTTCCGTACAATACGGTTACGGCGTGCAGCCCTATTGTGGACATTTTGGTTGCAAGAAGTCATCGGACAAAAAAAAGGGCTTCCTCACCGCATTTGATGAAAAAGTCCCATGCCCTACGTTCCGAACAGAAGTGAATATCAACCACCAGCCTTGGACGACTTTGATGTGTTTCTTAGCTTAGGAAGAAAAAACTGCCTGCAAGGTTGTCCACCACAACGCTGAAAGAACAGAACAACTAATCCCACAATGCTGTGTAGTCCAATAAACAGCTGTGCATTCTAGTGGCCGGATGTGGAAAGAATTTTCCTGTAGAAAGAGAACAGTCTGGTGCCTGTGAGACGTGGTGCTGGGATCGGACGCTGTGATGATCGGAGCACCCTGAAGGTCACGTCGTAAATCATGCAAATCATCTCATTCTTCTTAACACAAAACTTAACTCTCTCACTAATCTTGGGGAACTTTGTGACACATTTGCGGCGTCATGAAGAAGAGGTTGCCCCTTGATCGACATCTGAAGATATTTAACAGAATCATTCATATTAATTCCACTCTGCTTGGCACCCTTCTCTAAGCATGCTTCGTACGTCTTTACAAAGCCTTCAAGTACGGCTCAACAACAACTCAGGCTCAGTCTACCATGGGTCTTTATCAAAATATGACTAATCAGTGGAGTAGTACGTGGCAACTTGATGTCTCCTCTCTTCCTCATCTACCACACACATAGTCCCAGCGATGCTATCCTCCTACGGTAGAACGTCACTGAAATCATCCTCAGGTTTCTATGTACAAAGAAGCAGTCCCACTCCTGCTGCCAGCACCAGCACATGCACCACTGCAGCCATCCCCTCTGTTTTAACACCAAACAGAGCTACCCGAACTGTGACTCATGCTCTCACTCCACCTGAACGTGATGTCTTCGAAGAGGAGGCTCCTCTTGTCCTTAAAAATTTCCTCAAGGATGTTGAAGACCGCAGAGAAGGGGATGAGGCTTGAACTAGATCGTGACGTTGGAGATTGGGTGAGGACTCACTATGAGGTCGTTTCTGAGAGATTTCCAGGAATGTGAGTAGTACATCCGTGGTTTCATCGCAGGATCTGACATATTTTGACTAGGCTGGAATTAACCGACGACATATTAATCATCACTTTCCCCATGCTTATGCACCAATTCCTCGTGGTGGTGATTAATAATGCCATCATAAATGCCGAACTGTACAGAGAAGTCTACATCAAGGAGAACATTGATTATCCATTACAAGGGGGGGGCTCCAAAAACCCGGACTGCGCCATCTTTGCCCAGAACCCTGAAAAGGACTTGAAGGACCTGTGGCCCCGCTTCATTTTCGAAATCGCATTTGCTGACTCTGGTTGGAAGTGCCTGAGAGACCTATTGATGTCTCTCCTCTGCATTCGCCATAGGACGCTTATTGGAGGAGGACTTGCCGTAAAGGTTTTCTGAAACACCAAGGGGGAGATCACCAAGGTCGTCTGGCACCTAGTTTCCTTCATCCTAGATGCAATTCAAGACTCGACGTCAACAAAACATAGAGATATGGAGCCCTTCCAACTCTACACCAAACTCCCACATCCCCCTAAAACGAAGGGAAAATGGATTCCAAGTGAAGGGGAGCAAGCTGACATTGGAGATGATGTAAAGGCAAATGTAGGGACAAAGTTCCGAACATACCAGGACCCAAATAGTCTTGGTGCGCAGAACTACGCCGATGCAGCAATAATCAATGCTGGTGTCGTGAGAATTTTCTTCTACTGAATTTTAGATGGTGGCTTAGCAGAAAATTTTAGATCGACAAGAATTCTTTATCGCCTGAATATGACATTGTCATCGACCCAAAGGCCTTGGTCGAGGCTGACTGCGAACCTTTCCGTCTTCCGGCCAAAGCTATCTGGGTGGAGGTATGTCACCAACATTGGACACATGAGACGCAAAAGCATGCACACTCGGAAGAGCGCGATGTAAGTGAAAAGAGGTACAGGACAGATATGGGTAATAGCATTATAAGAACCTGGGATCCTGTGAAGAAAGAATTCGTGCATGGTTGTGGTAAATAGTTTAGTTTTATTGTCATTTTCAGGACAAATTTTATGCAAGCTGTACAGAAGTGGCTTCATTTTTGCACCATGCCAAACTCATCACTGCTTCTCTTCCAACCGAAAAACAAAAAGCTGGAACATGGGCATCAGCTCAATGAAAAGACCTTTTGTATTTATTTCAGATTGATTATTTGTACTCTATCGTGGACTGTAATGGCGGCACAGCAATTTGAATCATATCTTCACTCAATGCTGATATACAAGGATAAGGCACAACCGCAACAGATGCAGGGAAGTCGTGTCCTGACTTAATTTGATCACCAATATTACAAATATTTCCCACGCTATCTTTTTCTTTCACCACCATGTCCAAGGATTCAGGGATGTTAGTTCATGGTATGTGCAATCTTGTGGTTCACCTTCCCTTCATGATTCCTCTTCCACTTTTCCTACGTCTTCACTGAGAGGTCCTTGTCTGTGAACCCAAAGTATGCTGCCATGATCCATGTAGAATGGCAGAAATTGTCTGGCATCGTTAATGTTTTGCTCAACGCCACTATATTTTTGCCTACTTCTACTAAGAACTTATGGCATACAACGGCAGTTCACTCATTTTCACACCCTCATGAGGATATAGAGGACATGTGGGCAGGGGCACCTGACCACAAACCTGTTGAGGTCGACAGCCAATTTGAAATTCATCAATCTAATCTAGTTTTTAATAGCTGCAGACAATCGTAAACATCAACGTAAACTCGCTGGATACAACTCCCTGAAGCAGTCCAGCCTGCTTTGGTCGATTCCTGTTCAGTGCCAGCAGTTTTTAACAACGTCCTTGACACTCGAAGAATGGATCTCAAAATGCACCGGCAGTGGTCGAATTGATCCTATTTTTGCCAAATTAGGACTAGTCAGTTGTTGTTGCTGCCCAAGTTCCTGTGGCTAACACATTCTACAGGCCATGTCGAAAATTTTAAAATCAACGGCAGACGCTGCTTGGCACAAGGCGCCCATTCCCGAGGGTTTCAACATTGACTCGCTAAAAAATGCATCGGCACAGAAGTATGGTCAGCACATCGAGATCTTAGTACTCATTCGAGCAATGGACATTGCGTGCAAATTTGTACATGTCCCAAGTCGCGGGTTCTATCCAAAGTCTTCGAAGCCATTGGAATTGAATTCTAGGATGAAAAATGTAAGTGAACACAATGTATCTAAATTGTGTGCTAACAAGCTCCAAGTTCCTCAATCGCTTGGACAAATGGCCAGACAAGTTGGAGTCCATGCATCTAAACTTATGGATGTCAGATGAGACGAACCTTGTTCCTCTCCCTCCTTTGACACCCAACGCGACCCCTACGGACAAGATTATTCATGGTGACATCTGTATACTTGCCGCACACTGGAAGCATGACTCCATGAAGCAGTGGGTGAAGTCGCTCTCTGTTCTAGAAGGTGTTGCGTTCCACATCTGTTTGCTAACCCATGTGAGCATGCAACAACTGCAAAGCAGTCTAATATAGTCTTACCTTCACCAACAGCATGGCGGCATTGAAAAGTTGGCATTGTGGAAAAGGTAAAGCCACATTTTTTGAGCTTGTATGATAACTCAAAAAATATGGTTTCGTTGCTATCAGCTTCATCCACGCCAATTATGATCACCTGGATATTCCAAGAATCGTCCAAGATGATGACACAATGAAAAGGTTTATACGACAGCTTGCCAAATGGAAACAAGCCTTTGCCACTGCCGTTGCGATTTCCCCGTTGATTTTAATCACAGGAGAAGGTCTAGGACAGACCCTGAGTGCAATGGCTGCACTACAGGTACTACCCCTCATTCTTCATTAAATTCCTTGAAATTCATTCTGTCTGCTAGGTCGGGGGTCGTATATACTCTCATGGAAAACCAGCTCTCATTCAAGAAATTGAACTTATGCTGTGGCATTGTATTATCGGCATAGCTTGGTGCCGTTGGACCAGCGAACAAGGATTGGAAACCTTTCTGGACAAAGTGCGGCCTTTGGTAACTGCATATGAGGAGGACAAACAGGAGGAAGAAAATTGGTTTACTAACACAGTGAACCGTGTTCAATGCAAAGGTATTGTAGGATTTCAGGTCAGACTGGTGCAGGAGAATAAAGATTGGTTGGCGAAGTGCAAAGACATTACAGGATACCCCGATATTTCTCTGCCGCCTTATCAATGGCTTCGGGCTGTATCAGTGTTTACAGATCACCCGATGTTTCCCTCACCAAAGAGACACTACTACGAGTGCACTGATTTGGACAACAAGGACCTCCTCCCCTTTCCAGTTGCTGACGCAGCTACCATCTGCCCCCTGTTAACATACTGTGTCGAATTTTGGGGTTACTGCCATTACCAGCAAACGTGGCCCAACCTTCCTGTCAAACCTGTCATGATTCGCACCATCCGTATGCAGGACCTTGTAGTCGGTGGAGCTTTGGCTGTCTTAGTCTCTGATGACCAGAAGGGGGAAAGTATGTTTGATCTCACAGAGGAAGAGAGACAACAGCACGAGGCGAAGGCTGTTGAGGAGTTAAATTCTCAGTGGCGACGAATGCTACTTGAAGCTACTTCGCTGAGCTGGAATTCAGCTAAGCCATTATCTGCAACCAGTAGCAAGCATGCGCGCCCCGTCTCCTTTGTAGAGGAAATGTCTATCACTTCCAAAAGGCCCAAGCTGGAACGTGATTCAACATGTTCTTCGCGTCCGATAGTTTTGCCTCTTGTGTATTCCACCGCTGCCAAAAAATTGGTTCGATGTGAAATCTTCCCAATGCTTTCAAACATATGTTGTTTTTTTGGTGAGCCCTTACAGCAATAAAACTTTTTTTAGGAGGAAGATGATAGGGCAACCATTGAAGGCTGGAACAAGTGTATTGTTGTGAACGAAGATGACACACCAAGATGGTACAACCCCAATAGAGTGAGGGACTCAATGATATGTGTTCTGGACTGGGACGCGGTCAGGAAGGGATCCAGGCCATCTGTGCTGTTACGAGATTTTGAACTTCTTATGCATGACGCTCCTCTTCAGATACCATGGAGCTGGAGTCTGAGTTCCTTGACCGGAGTTGGGGACCTTGATGCTCCCCGGGAGGTTCAAGGTGTGTCTTCCTCATTGTCGTTGTTCTATGTACCCATTCTGTTCCTTAGACCATCAGAAACGAATGGATTCAGAAAAAAGGGATGATATCAACATTGCAATGTCATTCAGAGAGCTCTTCCGCGAAGGTCAGGCAGAGAATGGAAGATCCCTGAATGCTCTCAACCTTCCCCGAGCAGGGCAAGGCATTGAGACCATTCCTTACTTGTCGTGAGTATCCTTTACCATTTGCCACCGACAATTCTAAGGTTTGTACAGGACTTTTGCAGTGCATAGGACTGCGTTCGATCAGACTGAAGACCTACCAAGGGACCTTTTCCCTCAGGAGTTCCCCAAATGGGCAACGACATGGAGTTTAGTGTCTACCTGTGGCGCTATCACCTACATACATTCCGATTCTCAAGGTGTGGGTACCACTGTCAGAGTCCTTACCGGTTGGAAGTTGTGGTACATCTTCCGAAGGATATACACCAAGCCCAATGACAGTAGGACTGATGAATATCTACAAGAATGGGAGCCAGGTTTCATTTCTGATCCCAAAGACTGGGACACAGAAGTTGTGCTGTTAGAACCGGGAACAATTTTGTGAGTTCTGTTCCCATCCGAACAATTGACGGTCTTTTTTTTAACTTTCACAGCTTTATGCGCCCGGACACCCACCATGCGGTCATCACTATTGAAAACTCAATTGTTGCGGGAGAGCACTTCTATGCATGTGCTACTCTATCCTGATCTGTGGCTGGCTACGTCCACACCGCCATGTTGGATTTCTCGATCACAAACATACTCCATTTGGAGCTTCATCCACTGCTCTTGAGGATGATGTGCTACTTCTCACAGAACATATGTTCAAAGAACAGTAAGGTCACCCTATGTTTCACAATATAAGATTTCAAATTGGATGTACAGCTCTTGCTTCTGACATTCCTAATATCTATCGCCGCGAAGGATTTCTGGACCTCGTTACTCTAGGCAACCTGTGCCTGTTTGCCAGTGCGCTGAATGTCGATCCCAAGGAAGGGAAACATGCAGTCATGGTGGCCGTAACTGCATACAAGGCCCTGTTGCGATGGGCTAGTCGGAATTTATCCCTCGTCATGTGGCGCGAAGCGGAGGGCACATCGGAAAGTGATGAAGAAGAGGAAGGCACGCTGGAAAGTGATGAACCAGACATTCTCCTCTGCATAGATCCAGCAGATTTTTCCCAGAACTCTGTGGCCCACTTTGTGAGATCCCTAATTCTGTATGCCTTAAAAGTGAAGGATGAACGCCCAGGTGAGTGGCCGTTAGACGCTAAGGTTCTGATCAAGAGGGTCGGGGAGGCCATGAAAAGTTTCATGAATACCGATGTCATGAAAGAGTTCATCGAGGCATATAAGAAGGAGAGAAAGCAATGGATGCATTTTAAACCACGATTTGTGGTCACACGGTCTGGAAATATCAGTGGTATGTCGTTTCTCTCAACTCCCTTTTCCTAAATGATATTTTTTTGTTAGACATTGGCGAATTGCGAAAGATGTGGAACTTGATTGAATTTACAGACTTCGACTCGGAACGCGAGGAAGAAGATGATGATGATGACCAGGACGGTAAGTCCAGTCAACACGACCGTTCAACTTTGATTCAAAATTCGACCTCCCTGGAAAGTGGCGGTGATGCAGATGGCGAAGAATACTGTCCACCTAAGCCAAGAAAGGGTCGGGTTTCCCGAATTCCTGCATCATTGGAAGAGTCAACTACAAATGTGTCCAATACCGATGTGATGAATACCGATGTCAACTTGGGTGGGGGAGAGGCCTCGTTTTCCCTAGTTCCTGCATCTGGTATCTTGGAAGCATTAACCGTCAATGTGTCCGATAATGCTGTGATGGATGTTGACGAGGCAGAGGCCCTGCTTTCTGCAAGTCCTGCGATCAGTACATCGCAACAGTCCGCTTTAAAGGTGAACAATCCCGATGCAATGGATTGCGACGACAAAATGGGTGTGGGAACTGCCAAGGTTGAAGGTGAGTTTACCTGCTTTACACCACAGTCTCTTATAACAACACGTAAAAGGTACAGGTCCGACTTACGAGAAACTATACTCATCTGACCCATGGACTATTGAAGATTGGCGCACTGTTTGGTGAGAGTATTTTGTCATGGGTAAGAAACAGGTTTCTCCCTTAACATTCCGCCACTGAGTGCTATGTCATCATAGATAAATGTGAGAGAGGCTTGGATGGCCAGGTACCCGATAGTATCGCCAATATTGGTATAAGTGCTCACTGTTTTCAGTGTCTCATCTTGGATACATGCGATAAACAACTATGCGGAGAGCATATACTCACAGCAGAAGATCTTCAACCCCTCCTGACCTCCTATACACAGCCATTCAGCATGAATCTGATAAAGACCATCTTCAATCTAATGATAATTGCTAGAGGCCAGTCAAGATGGTTCTGCGTCGATATTTCTTCAGAATTGCTCCCTGTCGATGTAATGAAGACTTTTCTGGGTGTTGTGCCACACCACATAGGAAATGATTATTGGGTCATCTTGATGATGAATATCCGTGATAAGCGCATCTACCTCCTCGACGGTGTGAAACATGATGGGTGGCGAAAGCAACATGGAGATATCATGAAGGTATTTTCCATCTTTCACTGTTACCTGTTATATGACTAATAAATGTTAGTCATATGGGGCGATGTTTGATAAGTCAGCTGATCCTAAAAAGAAGTGGGAGTATAGGTCTTTTGATCCTGTATGTCAAAGATGAAGTGTGCTTTCATTGTACTGACCATTACAAGGTTCCCAAATACAGCAGCGTCGATTCCAGCGTGTTCTGTGCATTGTTTGCATGGTTGTTAATCACTCAAACGATACTTCCTGCCACTGATGCACCCTTCTGGAAATCAAACATCGCTGGAGCGGCATTCAGGCTGGAGCTGATTCACTTTCTAAAGCACATCGATACCATGCCTTAGAACTATATTTTTGTTTTCAAATCGAGACATATCCAAATAGTATCACATGCAAAATCCATACCATTGCTGAAGCCGTCAGTGTCATCGAGGCATTGTATTTTCCTGTAGGCATGGTGATGACTAATGTTTTGTCGATAAATCAGGTGCTACAAGGTCAGAATGGGTAATGACTCTGTGGTTCAATTATCCACATCCCAGGGAGACGTGGACTCAATCTGATCTCACCACTGGGTGAAGGCCTCCCCGAACAATGATCAAAGCGTGCTGGGAGGCCAATTGAGAATCAAGGTGTAGGGCTCAGGGCGAAGGTTGGAGCTTTAGGAACATCTTGACTGGGACCTTACTTGTGTGGTAGATGATGGAAATAAGGAACAATCCTTCAGCAAGTTATTTCAAAGTCATATTGTTACAAAGCTCCATATCAGGACGGTGTTTTCCTTCGC